>CABHPR010110552.1:0-31808 GCA_902168415.1 Peromyscus melanophrys
TGTGTGTGTGTGTGTGTGTGTGTGTGTGTGTGTGTGTGTGTGTGTGTTAAATACCATGGTGAAATAAAGCAGACTACTCTGTAATGAGTAAATTGTTCTCTGAAAGGAACAATGGCTGTAGTGGATCAACAGCATAAACCAAGTATGAGTTTCAATGGCCAGAGCATGATTTAAATGATGATAAAATGAACCAAAATATTTTTACTTCTAACTGAAAGAATCACAGGATTTTCTCAACTGATCTTTCACAGAACTTGTCCATCTGCTTAAACATTGCTTAAACACTGTGGAGAGGTGGTAAATACCCCAGTTAGACTGGCACTTACCTGACTCATTGGAAATCTCATGACTTGCACAAGGAATGCAATCATAGCAGCAAGCAGCCTTGCCTTCCTGAGGGGATTTTCTGAATCCAGGACCACAGCTCTCACTACACTCAGAGTGGGGAAGCTGAGAATTAAATATAGAAAAGAAAATACTCAGGAATGTATAGTTTTAAAACAATAAAAATGATATTTTTCAATATAGAATGATGAGAAGGCAAGATTTATATTTACTATTGCAGATTTTTGTCTTGATGCATTTCTTCTAATTTCAATATAGTATAACAAAGAAGATCAAAGTGTTTAAACAATGAACCAAATATAATAGAAATCTGAGCAATTTTGAAAATATAAGAGATAGGGCAGAACACAAACAAGTTTGATCACTGAGTATGTTTCTAAATGGGCAACTGTAGTATTATATTGATCCTAATGTGTATTTTCTGACAGCTGGGGTGAGCAGCTTTGTTTCCCAATGGTGATGCTTAATTTACATTTGTCAACTGGACAGGATTCAGAATTACCATATAAACTACTCTTTGTGACTTTCTGTGAGAGGTTACATATTCTATAAGTGTATACACTATTTCATTGTTTGTTGTTGTTTAGGACTAAAATAAAAACAAAAAGGGATGTGAAGAGCAGTGTTCACATCTATCTACTTCCTGACTGAAGATACATCATGACTCACTTTTTCAGGTTCTTGCCAACATAATTGCCTGAATCATTATGAACTGGTCATGCCAAGTGTGACCCAATAAAGTCTATGTTCTTAAGTTATGTCAGCCTGGTTTTACTTTTTTTGGCTATTTGACAAATTGCCTCCTTTTTTCAGCAGCAAGACACGTAATCAACCCATGCACATTTGTCTCCATGCTACTGTGCATTGCTAGTTGCCTGAAAGCAAAATGACCATGCACTGATAATTCCAAATTTGGCAGTCAAATTAGTACTCCTGTCATGTGGTTTCATTATAGGAATGAAATCTTTAAAAAATGGATACTGTATTTATAACTGGAAACAAGTACCCATAGAAATAATTATGGAAAAATAAACAATCCCATTACTCAGAATAAGGCAATAAACAACCTCATATAACAGTAGTCTTGTGCATACAGACGGATACTGTGTAAGGAACCAACAATCATTACATCCACAAATAAATGTCTATTGACATAGAGATCAAGGCGATGAGATAAGATCCAGTCCACCACTATAAATCCTATGGCCCACTGTATCATATAGTCAGACCAAAACAGTTTTTGACCCTGTGGAGCTTTTGGAGAAAATGTTCCAACTTTCCTCTTCTGTCTGAGACCATCTGGAAAATTCCAAAAGTTGAGAATATCATATTCTGCATCTAATTTCCTTTGAGAATCCAAAACTACAAGGTTTCCAACACCATTTTTGAAATGGATATTCTTGAGAAAAGGGTGAAGCTAAAAGAGATGCAGAATTTGATGATGAATTTATTCAAAGAAATGTTCAACAGAACCCAATGAAGCAATGGGTCTAATGGTCCTAAGTCCCCGACATTAATTGCAAGCTCTATCAAGCTCTCAACACTTTAATGGATAAAGACTAAAAATGAATATATTGTAATGTTTCTAGACTTATAGTTAGTTTCAAAAGAATGAATTGAGACACAAACACAAAATAAGCAAACAAATGAAAAGATTGACTCAATATTCAATTGATTGAATTCAAGCAAATTTCCACAATCTTCTAAATGTTTAAACTAAATGTTTAAACTAAATGTTTAAGTAATCTACTCAAAGTTTCAGCTTGTAAATTGAGGTGCTAATGTCCAAAATGTAATTAAATGGTCAGTTAGGAATCATAACCATAGCTTCAGAATTTGAACTTTAAGGATCTAAGAGCATTTGACAAGTAAGGATATAGTTATCCTATTTCTGTACTGAAATATATTTAGAGATAATTGGATTTCAATTGAATATAGTATTATGAGAAGATTCTGAGGTTAATTGTAACACAAAGTACATAATGACATAAACACATTTAAACCTCGTTATTGCCACACATTCATCATAAACAATGACATGTGTCTGCAATCACTTCTAGATGATGAATTACATACAGTCTCTCAGGTGCTTTATGGCAAAACCTGCCACAATGTACAGTCATGTAATGTGTGCTTTTATAAAACCTATGTATGTCACTGGGCTAAAATATTGATAAAATATACAGGTATACAAATGTTGATTAAATACACAGGAAGATAAATTACCTCCCAATGGTAAGAATTTACCTCCCCATTTCCATGGGGGTGATTTTTTTTAAAGCAGTTTTTTTTTTTTAATATTTATTATGTATACAGTATTCTGCCTGCATGTGTCCTTGCCGACCAGAAGAGGGCACCAGATCTCGTTACGGGTGGTTGTAACGCACCATGTGGTTGCTGGGAATTGAACTCAGGACCTCCGGAAGAACAGTCAGTGAGTGCTCTTAACCGCTGAGCCATCTCTCCAGCCCCCATGGGGGTGATTTTATACTTGTTTCAGAGTCATCTCATGGAGACTGTGAGCCACGGCATACACAGAATTATATACATTGTAACTCTCTTCAGTCATGTCCATTTCCCAAACATTTTTAGGCAACAATTCCAAGGAAATATTGGGTAGACAGCTACTCAAAACTTTAAAATCAGGTTTAGAAAAAGAGCAATTGAAGTATGTTTTCCATAAAACAGCAAGATAATGGTCTTCTGGGTATTTGGAAGGGTTGTATATCTGGACAAACTTCCTAAAATCAGAAATCTCAGTGTGGCGATGTGCAAAAATGAGACTCCCATGGAATGAATCAAATATGAAATTCTCAAAATCAGTAGTTGAATCCCATTGTGACCTCATGATTCAGACTTTCCTCTTTATTTACCGTATCCCTGTGTTTATGACTATACCACTCAAAGATTCGATGTCACCATAAAGGATAACCACATTAGCAGATGATTTCAGGATCTTCAGGTAAGTTGTTCTAGAAATGTAGTAAGAGGAAACCAAGTTGTCCTGAAACATTTCTACAAAAGCTATGCACACTCTGTTCCTGTCCATCTCTCTTCTCAAATCTGAGAGAATCTCAGCCCCATTGTGGTCATCCATGAGAACCAGTCCCACCCAGGTCCAGCTGAAATGAACCATCAAAATGACAATGCCCTGTGACAGAGACGTGTCCTTGGGTGCTGTCTGGTAGGGAGAAGAAAACTGTCCTGTGTCACTTAGGAAAGTGTCAAATGGCCCAAAAGTAATCTGAAGGAAATTTCAAATAAGAAACAAAAGTGAAAACATTGATATAGAATACAATTTTAAACCTGAGGTGACACATTGGATTGGTATAGACTCACTTCTGCTCATGGAGTTTTAAATTCCAATCCTGCTTCTGAAGAAACTTACAGAGAATTAATCAAAGAAAGAATTTTCTAAATACCCAGTATGGTCTCTACCCTATTCTTTTCTCTCTCAGGCAAAGTATATAAGGCCATATAACCAAATGGCTGATATATTCTTTTTGATAGATGAATGATACAGCATCACTTCTTTATATTTGAAAATACCTGGAATGTCTGCAGTATAATGCTAGCTTCTTTTTCCCTTAAAGCCAAGTCCCTTACCTGTGGATATTTGTAGAAATTGAGCAGTCTCCCAATACGGGCAGAAGTTGCTCATGATGTTCCTGTAAGTAAAGTAGAAGCCTTCTTCTGCCCTCTACATGTGTAATTTGGAAGGTTTATTCCAGTTCCTATGAGGCAAACAAAAGCTCCCTGCAGAACATGCCATTGATTGCTTGGGACATGATAGAGATCAAATCCTAGAGATGTGTTGGGTAAAATGTGAGTGTTCCTGTTGATCTCCTCAACAGCAAATATGAAGGCCAAAGAAAACTGGTAGCTCCTCCACTTGAACCTGCAGAGGATTGTCAATATTTACGAAGAGATTTCATATCAGATCTAACAGTACTATACAAGGGCTTTTCAATATTATGTATTTACACAAAATAATTTTTTGTCATCATGGTAATGGTTATAAGTTGAATGAGAGTGTATATAATAAGTGATGGATTAAACCTAAAAGGCTCAGATGGATCTAAAATTTCTGGACAGGAGAGTTGACCTGAACTGATATCAACAGTGGAATCTCAGGTAAGGACAAACATAAACACCCCCAAACTCTTTTAGTGAAATAACCAGCAGATGCAAACTTGCATCCTTAATGGCTCCCCTGTTCTGTAGTATAAAAACTCCTTGGCCTGCCCCCACCATATTCACTCTTTCTGTACATAGGTGGAGAGACTACAACCTTTCAGTTTTTCTCATTAAGGACCAATGATGCTGATGGGTATATCTGCCTGTGTTGCACACAATAATTTCAAAGCAATCTTGGATCAGAACCTGGGAAGAGATGGGTGATCCCACACCCAAGCACATCTCTTTGAACTACATTTCCTCCCATTGCCATCTCCATCTCCTTTCTGAGAACTCCACAATGAAGAGCAGAATGAGTGAGCTTCCTATAGGTTATCAGTGTAAAGTCATGACTTGAATCCTCATTTGTGTGTGTGTGTGTGTGTGTGTGTGTGTGTGTGTGTGTGTATGCATGCTTGGATTTTACATTTTCCACCATCTATCTGCCTCTTTCACTGTCCCTGCCCTATGTTCTTACATCCCACACAAAGTGGATTACAGAACAACCTCAAATGCCCAGATGACATATGTAATTTCATTACCCTGCAGTTGAGTTAAACGTGAACAGAAAATATGGCCTGGTTAATTGCACACATGACTTGAAGATCTTCATCAAGAGGGAAGCACCATGTGACTTGGCTGCTAACTTTGCTAATGATATCAAAAAGAAAGTATATGCCAAGTGACTTCACCACCTTGGTTAATGTCACCACTTGGGACAAGCCAAAATGGTGGCCATAACTATATGTCATGGTCCCATTGAGTCCAATAAGACAACCACACCCATTTTATATATGACCATGAAGAAAATATTGACCCTCTATGGTGTTTCCTTTTTAACTTTTAGTGTTTTGTTTTAACACTAATAGGTTTTGCATGATATAATCACTGGCTTCTAAAGAGATTCTACTTGAAATTCACAGACCCCAACGCAGACGCAAAGGATAAATTACCAACTTAGAGACAAGGTGAAGCCAGGAAAGTGCTAATAGAGTAGGCTCTACTGGATCTCACAACTAATTCTGACTGGTAATTCCAAACTACTTTTCCTCTAAAATGTCATTTGCTCCTTTGTTCTCTGAATATCGTTTCTGCACACTAACAAAATATATGAAGGATCCCTATGTTAAGTTTCTATTTTACAATGAAAAAGATAAAACTCTAATGCCAACAAGCAATAATCATAAAAGTTTCATTTATTAGAATTTGTCTTTTTTATTATTTATGTATAGACAGTACCTTTGAAATTATGGTTTGTTGTTCATATCATGTACTTAATAACAAAATGATTATAAGTAAATGTTCCTGTAACCTAAAATTGTTGATTTGGCCTTCTTTTATTTTGTTCAAAGTAATACTAAATATAAAAGAAATCTTAAATACAAATATGTATTTAATCAACATGATCACATAGGTAAAATAAATAGAAATGATTATGTTTCTGAACACTTCTTTGTAACAATTAACCTGAGGTTTTACATATAAATTTAATGTCTACTTTTAAGTGCAAGACTTATGGAATCATACAATTCTGGTCAAAACAATATTTCCTTGATGCTGATCCCAATTCTGTTTCTACAATATGACTCTAATCATTTAAAGTCATTAATTACCTTTAAGATATTATTGTTCTTAAACCAGGATATCTTACTAATATTGAAATATTCCATCATTTATATATTTATAAAATATATTTGTATTTTTAAATGTGATATATATGCATGTATGTAAGAATGTATATAGAAAAACAAACATTTTAATGATTATAGGGACATTTTGTACAAATCAAGCCTCATTAAAAATAAATAAATGAATAAATATGTGTTTGAAAATCCAGCACAGTCATTTTGTCCTATCTCTTAAGTAAAACAACAGCCAGCTTTTACCTTCAATTCTGGTAGACTAAAATGACCACAGCAGAACATGGTAAATGTTAATATGATTTTAAAACATGAGTAGATGACTTGATAATATTGTTAAAAGGTGGGAGGGGCATATCTATCTATGTAATGATAAACTATCTTAGTATATACTGATTAAATAATTTTCAGTATAACTAAATCTGGGTCACACATATTGTTATCAGAAAGACCTTACTTATTTTCTGTAATAAGCCTAATGTTTTCATGGGTTCCCTATGGTGAACTTTGGTGAGGATGAAACTTGGTGTCATTGAGAACCTAAAGAGAAGGGATAGACATTAAATTGAGACCTCTCCATGGAAAGAATAGTCTCACAATAGGTAATAAATTCATTTGTTAAACCTCTTAAGTTTCATGGTCTTTTCATTTGGAAATCAATCACAGCAAAAGGAGGTATGATTATGTGTCCATTTGTCAAGGAGTATACTTGCAATTGCTATTCTTGGTTATCTACTTGACTACATATAATCTCGATCTTAGATGTAGGGAAACATTCTTTTAATTCAGATATTTTAGACACTTCCTTAATCTTGATCTTTAGGCAGGAAGAAACACTTTTAATGAAGATGTAATTCTGATGGACACCTATATAAGGACATGGGAGAAAGAAGCTTTTGTTCTTTGTTGCTGGCTATCATCCCACTACCAAGTCCATTCCTTCACTGCCATGAGGACCTACTTCTTGATTCAAGAATATATATCAAGATATGTGGCTTTGAAATATCTAATGCTGGGATTTACCTTGATCCTCTACATCATATACTCAAAGGAGTACATGTACACATGCAAGCATGTATAAAGTTAAAGAAAACATATTCATTGAGTAGTAATGTACACAAAAATATCTACACTGACAACAGAGATAAAGCAAACAAACCTTAATGCAAAACTCAAGTCGAAATGAATCAAAGACTTCAACATATATCCAGTTACACTGAACCTCATAGAAAAGAAAGTGGGAAATAGCCTTGAATGCATTGGCACAGGAGATAACTTCCTAAATTTAAAACAGACACTGAGAGTAACAATTAATAAATGAGATCTCCTAAAACTGAGAGGCTTCTGTAAGGCAAAGACATTGTCAATAAGACAAAAAGGCAGCCTACAGCATGGGAAAAGATCTTTACTAACCCCACATCTGATAGAGAGCTGAACTCCAAAATATATAAAGAACTTAAGAAACTAGACAACAAAATATCAAATAATATATTAAAAATAGGCAACAGATCTAAGCAGAGAATTCTGAACAGAAGAATCTCAAATGGCCAAAAGACATTTAAGGAAATGTTCAACATCCTTAGCCATCAGGGAAATGCAAATCAAAATGACTCTGAATGCCATCTTACACCTGTCAGAATGGCTAAGATCAAAAGCACAGATGACAGCTTCTGTTGGAGAAGATGTGGAGAAAGGGGAACACTCCTTCCACTGCTAGTGGGAATTCAATCTTGTACAGAACTCTAGAAATCAGTATGGTGATATCTCAGAAAATTGGGAATCAACCTACCTTAAGAACCAGCAACACTATTCCTGGGCATATACCCAAAATGTGCTCAACCACACCACAAGGACATTTGCTCAACTATATTCATAGCAGCATTATTTGTAATACCCAGAACCAGGAAACTACCCAGATGCCCTTCAACAGAAAAATGGACAAAGAAAATGTGGTACATTTACACAATGGAGTATTACATAGTGGTAAAAAAAAAATGTCATAATGAAATTTGTAGGCAAATGGATGGACTAGAAAATATCATCCTGAGTGAGGTAACCCAGACCCAGAAAGACAAACACGGTATGTGCTCACTCATAAGTGGACATTAGACACAAAGCAAAGGACAACCAGGATACAACCCACAACCCCAGAGAAGCTAAGAAAAAGTGAGAATACTAAGAGCAACACACATGGATCGCTGCAGTAAGGGAAAGGGTTAAGATCTCCTGAGCAAACTGGAAAGGGGGACTAGTGGGGAGAGAATGGGAGGGGATGGGAGGTGGGAACATGGGGGAGAGATGGGGAGGAAGAACAATAAAAGAGTTATCCTGACAGAGTTTACCGTTAAGGGGATGAGAACAAATTTGCAACTAGGGAAAACCCTAGGAACTCACAAGATTGTGCCCAGCTAATATTCACAGCAGTGGTGGAGAGGATGCTTGAACTAGCATTCCCCTGCACTCAGATTAGTGTCCACCCTAATTGTCATCACAGAACCAACATCCAGTGTCTGATGGAAGCAGATGCAGAGACCCACACCCCATCACTTGGCCAAGATCCGGGAGTTCATGTGAATAGAAGGAGGAGGATTCTAAGAGTAAGGGGGGTCAGAATCATGATGGGAAAAACAACAGAAATAGCTGACCCAAGCTAATGGGAACTCATGGATGTCTGGACTGACATCTGGGGAGCCAGCATAGGACTGAACTATGACCTCTGAATGTGGGTAAAAGTTGTGTGGCTTGATATGTTTGTAGGTTCCATGGCAATGGGAATAGGGCTTATCTTGGGTGCACAAACTGGCTTTTTAGAGGTCATTCCTATGGTTTGATGCCTTACTCAGCCTTGATGCAGGGGCAAGGGGCTAGGTCAGGCCCCAACTTGGTATGCCAGCCTGTGTTTACTCCCCATGGGAGGCCTTACCCTCTATAAAGAGGAGGTAGGGGTTGGATGGGGTTAGGTGGGGGGGCAGGAGAAGAGGAGGCAAGGGAACAGAGGTTGGTATGTAAAAAGAAAGAAAAAGACATTTAAATAAAAAATTGTAAATATAAAATAAACCTTAATATATAGAATTAAAATAAAAAGATATCATGTAAATAGACAAAATAAAATTTCATAAAATTTGAAAGTTGTTTCCAAGAACCTAAACTAGTCATGTTACACCATATTGTACAAAAATTCAACACACACATACACACACACATAAACCCTTGCATTTGAAGAGCAAGTAAAGGAAATAGAATATTCTCCTCATAAAGAAATGGATAATATTTTGTAGAAATGTGTATCTAGTTATGAAAACATATTGAAACAAATGTGAATGTATACTGAAAAAATTGAAAACTATTTTAAAATTACAAAACAAAACAACAACTAAAAACAAAGAATGATAAGAATCTTATTCTCAATGATAGAAAATCTCCAAGACAACATGTAGAGTTTTCTGGAGATGAGGCTAGAAGTGGAATAATTTGGTCATGTCATGTTATTTCTCTTTTAAAAATTTGAAGGCCTCCAACATGTTCCATAACATCTCTAAACATTTTCATGCCCCAAGAGAAAATAAAGATTTACTTTGCCTACAGTCTTTCAAACACTTATGGTTAGATTTCTTGATGATAGCTATTATTCTGGAGTAACATGATACTTCTAGATAGTTGTAATTTTATTTAAATACCAAAGGAACAGCCAACAATTGTTTTAACCAAGTAGAATAATGAGCAGTTGAGGACAAACAGCCTGTACAACAAACGCTGCTGACAGGCTAGGTATCAACATGCAGTGGAGTGCAGTGGATCACTGTCCTCCACCTTGTCTAGGAATCAATTCAAAATAAATCTCAGTCCTTAGATTGAAACATGAAACACTGAAAGTAATAGAAGATCACACACTTAATAATTGTCAAGATGTTGCTATAGGCAAGAACTTACTGAAGAGAATGTCAGTTTTACATAAATTATTCTCAGGTATCAAAAGATGGAACCACACAGAATGAAGGTACAACTACAACAAAATGAAAAAAAATCTGTAGAGCAAAGAAAATTGTCATCAGAGAACCATATAATAGGAGAAAACATGTTACATTAGTTCCTTATGTGTGAACTAGTGTCTAAAGTTTTAATTTACTGAGGAAATTGTAAATCAAGGAAATAAAGCATCCAACCAACAAATGGGTAATGACATGAACAGATCCTGTGAAAAAGAAAAACAGATCTAACCAGGAGGGGTAATACTCCTCCACTATTGATGGGAGTGTAAACTTGTACAGCCACTTTGGAAATCAGTATGGCAGTTTCTCAGAAAGTTGGGAATCAATCTACCTCAAGACACAATGATACCACTCTTGGGCATATACCCAACAAATGCTCATTCATACCACAAGGACACTTGCTCAACTGTGTTCATAGCAGTATTATTCTTAATAGCCAGAACCTGGAAACAACCTATTGTCCCTCAACTGAAGAATGGATTTAAAAAATGTAGTATATGTACACAATGGAGTACTACTCAGCAGTAAAAAACAACATCATGAAATTCAGAGGCAAATGGATGGAACTAGAATATATCATCCTGAGTGGAGGTAACCCAGACTCAGAAAAGACAAACATGGTATGTACTCACTTATAAGTGGATACTAGATGTAAAGCAAAGGATAACCAGAGTACAACACACAGCTCTAGAGAAGCCAGCTGAGAAGGAGAACGCTAAGGGAGATGCATGGATTGCTCTGAGAAGGGGAAATCAATGAGATCTTCTGAGTATACTAGGTGTGTATAGGAGGAGGGGTAATAGAGGATACAGGATGGGAGATGAGAACATAAGGGAAAAAGATGGTAGAGCTGAAACAGGGATGAAGTGGGAGATCAATAAAAGAGATATCTTGATAGATGGAGACATCACAGGGATATGGAGAAACCTGGTGCTAGGGAAGTTCAAAGGATGACCCCAGCTTAGACTACTAGCAAAAGTGGAGAGGGTGCATGAGCTGGCATAAACCCGGTAATCAGATTGGTGAATACCTTAACTGTCACCATAGAGCCTTCATCCAGTAGCTGATGGAAACAGATGTAGAGATCCACAGCCAAGCACCAGGCCAAGCTCTAAGAGTCCAGTGTAAGAGAGAGAAGAGGGATTCTATGAGCAAGGGACATCAAGATCATAATGGGGAAATCTACAGAGACAACCTAACCAAGCTAGTGGTAACTCAAACTTTAGACCAACAGCAGTGAAGCCTGCATGGGACTGGTCTAGGCCCTCTGCATAAGCAAGACAGTTTTATAGCTTGGTCTGTTTAAGAGGCCCCTGGCACTAGAAATAGGATCTATCCCTACCTAGTTCATGAACTGGCATTTTGAAGCCCATTACCGGTAGTGGGACACCTTGCACATCTTTGATGCTGGGAGAGGGGCTTAGACCTGCCTCATTTGAATGTACCAGGCTTTGCTGATTCCACATGGGAGACTTTATCTTTTCAGAGGAGGGGAGGAGGTGGACTAAGGGGGAAGGCTGGAGGGGAGTTGGAGTAGGGATGAGAGGAGGATCTGTGGTTGGTATATGAAATGAATAAAAATGTCTTAATAAAAAGATAAGAAAAAAGAAAAGAAAAAATATGTAAATAGAAAAATAATATATTCATAAAATTTGAAAGCTGTTTCCAAGAACCTAAAGTATTCATGCTACACCATATTATACAAAAATTCAGCACAGACATACACAAACACACACAGAGAGAGAGAGAGAGAGAGAGAGAGAGAGAGAGAGAGAGAGAGAGACCCATGCAATTGAAGAGCAAGGGAAGGAAATAGAAGTTGTAAATCAAGGAAATAAGGCATCCAACTAACAAATGAGTAATGACATGAACAGATTCTGCACAAAAGAAAAACACATATAGCCAGAAGGTACTGTGAAAAGTTTTCAACATCAGTGATCATCACCTAAATGCAAAACTAAAAAATTTAAGCATTGATTGTTTCAAGTATTTTGAGTAGAGTCATAATGTTTCAAGATTCAAAGATCCATCAGCAGGAGGAGATGAAGAATAGAAATGCCTGCTATGGATTATTGAAAGTTTACTGTTTCACATCTTTTCCATTGAAAATCAAAGAAGATAGAATTGTTAGAAACTCAGTTAAAAGGAGAATATGAAACACTGGAAAATCAATGGATGGTTAAGCCATTGATATTTCAGGTAAAATCAAATCACATGTAGTTCAGATTATTAATGAAGGGAAATGGAATAGAAGACTTGATGTGGTTATATCCATAAGTAGACCATGGATGTACATGAGAAAACTTAATGATTAAGATAAGGATGGAAATCTTTTGAGAAATCTTGAAGGTCATATTTTTATTTTCAAAAAGAAATATAAAAACTATTTGAAATGAACATAAAATTGTTAGAATTATTAGAATAACAACAAGCAAATATTATTTCTTTTAATGTGAAATATGCTTATTAGGAAGAAAGCATCAAATTAGAAACATTATGAAGTCCAAATTATCAAGGAATGTATTCTCCATAAAACTGAAAACCTTCCATAAGGCATAGGACACTGTAAAAGGACAAAATGGCAGCCTATAGAATGGAAAAATATCTTCACTAATTCCATATCTGACAGAGGGCTGATATCCAAATTATGTGAAAAAACTCAGGAAACTAAATATCAAAAAATCAAGTAATCTAATTCAAAACTGGAGTACAGACCAAAACAGAAATGCTCAACAGAGGAATCTCAAATAACCAAGAATCACTTAAAGAAATGATCCTCAGCCATCAGGAAAATGTAAATCAAACCAACACTGGTTTTCCATCTTACACATGTGCCAAGGACAATTGTAAGAGACATGCTATATTGCCTGCCTGAGTTAAGTTTCTGTTGTCCAGTATTGAATCACTAACCAGAAACTTTTGACATGCCTGGACAAGTCTTGAGTTATTAGAAAATAACTTAACATTTCCTTATCTTTCTGCTACAGTGACCATTAGTAACAATGTTTTGTGGTTAGGTTGCTTGGTTGGGTTGCTTGGCAACTCAACAGTCCCCTGATCTTTTCCCAAAGGAAGTTTCCTGGTCTGCTTACTATAAAACCCACCTGAGAAAAATAAAATTTTGCAGCTTGATCAGAATGCTGTCTTGCTGTCAATTCTTTGTGTCTCTTGTTCCTTTCATTCGCCATTCCCCCTTCTAGGGTCTCTGCTGAAGATCCCGCTGCTTGGGACACACATGTCAGAATGGCTAAGGTCAATAACTCAAGTGACAGCTCATGCTGGTGAGAATGTGGAGCTAGGGGAACACTCCTCCAGTGATACTGGGAGTGTAAACTTGTACATCCATTTTGGAAATCTAGATGGTGGTTGTTTGGAAAATTGGGTAT
Source organism: Peromyscus melanophrys (assembly GCA_902168415.1). NCBI lineage: Eukaryota > Metazoa > Chordata > Mammalia > Rodentia > Cricetidae > Peromyscus > Peromyscus melanophrys. The sequence goes on from CABHPR010110552.1 coordinate 13,537, forward strand.
AGACCTACCTCTAGCACCCAGCTATGCTACTCCTGCAAATACAACAAAAGGATGCTCCGTTATACTAGAAGGACACTTGTTCAACTATGTTCATATCAGTTTTATTCATAGCAGCCATGAACTGGCAACAACCTTGATACCCTTCAACCAAAGAATGGATAAAGAAATCATGGAACTTTAATATAATGGAGTATTACTCATCTGTTAAAAACAATTACATCATGAAATTTGCTGGCAAATTGATGGAACTCGAAATGATCATCCTGAGTGAAGTAATCTGGACCCAGAAATACAAACATGGTATGTATTCCCTTATAAGTGTATATTAGCTGTAAAGGAGAACTATGTTACATTCCACAGACCCATAGAAGCTAAGTAACAAGGATTGCTCAAGGGGGTTTGAAGGAAGCATGCATATGTTTCATTTTGTGAAAATAACAGATATACTTGTAACTGTATTGTTCAAATGCCACTTTGACTTGTCATGTCAACCTTATATTTAAGTAAATGTGAAATAATGATGCTCACAAGTAAGTAGGGAGATTTTCATTTGTAGTCTCTTAAAAGGGATACAATTGTCCATTTACAAAATACTTTACAATGTACCTGACCAGGAAATTAGCCATACTTCTCATATGCATTAATATGCATTAATCTAAAAAGAGATATTTTTCCTAGTAATACATGTATATATATATATATATATAACAAATATATATTATTACCTTATACATGTGTGCATGTTTATAATGATATATATATATATGGTGTTTCGTTATCATTTTTTAAATTAGGAATTCACAAAATAAGTAACATTAGAGATTCAACCACAAAAATATATTGTACATTCCATGTAATTTTTTATGATTATAGGAAAGAACTTGCCTATGTGCATCAACCAAAACACGAAAAAAATCAAGTAAGAGGGGAAAAGACAAATAAACCCACTCTCCACATATGTGAAACCCATTCTCCAGCAGAATTCACTCAATTCTACTAATTTTTCTGCCAGTGGCCTACAGGCTTCAAACTAACTAAGAAACAATATTCGGAGGTCACCCTCAACATCTATGTGACCCCCAGAATACATCCATACCAACTGTTAATAATCAGAAACACTGGAATGAAATGGAATAAATGGTGAATAATTGACAGAGCCTAAAAGAATACTAATCAAAATTATAGATAAAAATTATAAGTCATTTTGAAAGCATTTTTATTCTCACATTCTGACTTGCAAAGCAGCAGCAGCAGCACAGGCACTCCCTGTCACTCTACCATCACATAAGGACTCTTTAGTCACTGCAACAAATGGCATCATTTCTTCTCAAAGGAGAACAACTAGACTTTGAAAATTGCCCAAAGCAGCATGTCAACTTTTTAAAAATATTCCATCTGCAGAGAAAACCATGAACATGTCTCACCCCTCAACAGCTAAAGGCAAGGAAGAGGAATATAGAGAGATACACAATACCATGTGTAAAATAACATGAATTAAAACAAACTCTTATTTCTTTGAGAGAAGAAAAAGGGAACAGCAAGACATAACTGGAAAAGAGATTTATGAGTACAAGAAAGGGAATGCCAGGATGAGAAATTAAAGTTACATTCATGCGAATCCAATCTTACTTGAGAACAATGAAATCTGAATTCTGAAAGGGAATTAATTGTAAAAGCATTTACCAGAGTTCGTGCATATCTTCACCTCTAAGATCATCTGTATTCTTGCGATAATAATGAAAAAGAGGAACAAGTGCAGTAATCATCACATTTCCATCACTATGCAAAGGACTTAGTGCTTTTAACTTGCACCAAAAATCATCCAAGGAGGACAAAGGAACAAGAGTCTGTAGGAGCCAAAAATAAAAATCTGAGAGAACATTAAAAAAAAAAGAAGTGTCTACTAAAGTGTAAGTATGAAGGACCTGGATATTAATATGTGCAACAGCTATATATATATAAAGTTCATATTTTTGTGTGCACAAGAGTTGCAATATTTCTGGTGACTGAAGTCAACACTCTAATCACATATATTTTTTGACAGCACTCACCTACAGTCCATGGAGAATTTTGGAAGTCTCTCTTCCCTGAGACTTCCCATCTGAGACCCTCCACACAATATAAAAACAAACTTCAAAATACATTTGGGATCTTCTTTAACTACAGGCCCCATGATTTCATCTAAGAGTACAGACATTAAGACCCCAGGGAAGACTACTCTTGAATAGACTTGCCCAGAGCTCTCTACCACAAAATTTGCATGAGACAGTGACTCAGGATGATGCAAAGATCTTTCAAGGGAGGATGCCAAGGAAGAGGAGAGGGAAAACATCCTGAAAAATGTCCCAAAAGGTCATGGCCATGTGAAAATCAGGAAGACAGCCTGCTCTTTAAAACTGATTATTCCCTATGCCAATCTAACTTGCCAAGGGCCTGCAGGAGTCCTAAAAACACTTTTTCTACAAGTCTTGCTTGTCTCCATACCAAAATTTCTTTCATGTCTCTCTATTCTCCAATATGTTTCCTGGCTCAATCCTGGTAAACTTATAGGCTGAATTCCCATGAATTCTAAATCAATGGCTCAATCAATGATGAGATTAGTTTTTCTGTTTCCTTTTTGAACGCTCACCTACTCTGCTATTGTGTGTTCTTTTCGATGTTGAATCATTAATTTAGTATAAAATCCTGATCCCTCCTTACATCCAGAGAAAAGATTCAGCCAGTATTTTTATTTTCTTTGAATATGAAGTATTGAAAAAACCCCTTCCATATTCTATAAGTAAGTAAATAAGAGCTTGTATACTCCTCCCATCATGTATAAAATGTTAGTTCAGAATACTTTAAATGCTGTTAACCTGAAAAGCAGAAAATGCCATAATTGTAAATTGAAAGTCTGAACAATTTCATAAGAATGCATAAAACTAACATCTCAGCCATAACTTCACGTTGGTTGCATTCTACAAATTTACAGACCAAAAGCAGCAAAATTTTAATATAGCAGCTAGCTTCTAACCTGAGCACTGCCATGCAGCTCTAATATTCATCTGCTATGTATTAAGGAGCTATGTCTGAAAAAATGATATTTACTGACTGTCACAGGAACCTGCAGTTTCTTTATCTTGGCAAAGGTTATAAGTGACAATAGACTTGTGTCTCCCAGATGGCTGTCTTAGGCATCTAAGCCCTGATACCTGTGACTCCTGAATGCAAATGGTTATATCATGAGGTGATGAGTATGGATAAGGTCTTTGTTGTTGGAACCAATGTGGTTGGGAAGACCAATGGCCAAGATGGAGAACGTTGAAGCCAGGACTTCTCAGATTCCATGATCTGACTCTCAGAAAAAAAATGAGTCACTTTTATTGAGAAGTTAGAGTATATCCAGGTCCAGGAAAACCTTCAGGAATTTATGTGTTCCAAATTTGTGGGATGATATATTTCTCATGTTTTAAAAATTCATTTTTGTTTCAATATTGTCACATTACCAGAAAAAGACACTAAGTGTATAGACAGTTGGGTTAGAACAAATACTTTATATCAAATAGGCTCCTGGGTAATGAAAAATGAGCCATAAAATTCTTCCATATGACTGACATTTTTATTTTCATTTCTTATTTTAGTGCCTGATACTTGGAGGTTGATATCAGCACTAGGATTTAAGATCCTTTCTTTGATCGCCATGCGCATGTTTAACTTACAGTTCATGTCAGTATTAGAGAAATCCAAACATCTTACATTTTCATTGAATTTTCAGAATGGATATAAATATGGAAATTTACACAAAATGGACATTGAGATGAGAGAGGTCTTAGGAAATGTGAGTCAGAAAAATAGATCTTGAGTATCTGACTTAACATTACTTTTTAAAATTATTTTATGAAGTAATGGGTTCACTTAAGATATTTCCATAAGAGCTTAGATTCTATTGATTCTCCTTTTCATTTTCTAACTTTCTACACATCCTTGGATATTACGACCAATCCAGGTAAGTCTATTAAATGGGTGACAGAATTAAGATATAATTGAGGAAATATAGTCACAAATACAGAATGGAGTAGACAGCAGAAGTTGTCCTCTTATCTGACCTGGAGTGAATCTACCTCACAGGCAGGATCAGGGAGAAGGGGTATGTGACCCTTCTCTAACTCCTTATAAGAGGCCACATACAACAGCAGGAAGCACTGCCTCCTTTTGGGCTGTATAGCCCAAGGTCATGGGGAGGAGTAAATGCCACTACATGCCCTCTTGTGGTCTAAATAAGAAGGTTCTAATCTTAATGAAAACTATGTATAATAAAAATTATTATCAAGTATTTTCCAGTGAAAACAAAGGGTAATAACATAAACAAAAATGGAACTACAATCAACAAGAATAACATCAAAAAAGGAAGACATGCTAAATGTCCAGAACATGGGTAAATGGCAAATTACCGAGACTACTCCAATAGCTGCCATGTTTTGAAGATTCTAACTGTAGCACTAATATGTTCTAGCTAAGATATGAGAAGAATGTAACTGTAACTATCTTGTCTTTAACTCCATCAAAGACCTGAGAAGGAACATAATAATACCTGAGAAAATGGAAAATGCAAGCAAGTGATTTCTGAAATTCTTGCAAGAATAGACATAGAGAGCTGACAGCCTGGACAATCACCTAAAGCTACTCAGCATCACTGGGGCAACTAATTTGGCTACAGGCCTAGAATATCTGACAGACCATTTTCAGAATCAGGAATTTTGAAAGACTGTCTTACCCTGTCTTGGCAGAGTTTAGTAGTCACTTTTCCTTGTGACTCATTCATCCAGAAAGGACAGCATTCATATTGTCAGCAGTCAAGACAATGGTAGTCCTTTGCCTATTAGACCATTTTGTGCCAAGAAGAAGACAACCTTCCCAACAGAAATGTCTTAGAAGCCTAACATTCTCTTGGGATCAGATCAGTGCTCCAAGGAGCAATCAGGTCTCAAGTCAACAGAATTCTAAGTTATCAAAACATTTAAATGTCACATTTCTAGGTCTATGAAGTGTTTCAAGATTACCCATCTATCTGACATATGTTCCTGTAAATCTGGAGAACCTCACTAACATAACTATGGAAATGACAAGCATGGGTGACTATAGCTCAGTAAATCTTCTCTACTTAAATAACTTAAGAACTAAGGTTTCACATTAACAAGATAAACAGTCTGTAAGCAGATGTGCAGTATAAGGACAATGACCTCAAAATTTTGACAATACACAAAATAATTTAAACAGATGTAGGAATGTATATTGTAATATGCAATATGACAATAATGCTAAATATGCATCAATATGCAAAATATCCTAAACAGGGATATAAAATACATATAGTATGACAAATATAATATTACATTTGTATTATTATACAAAATATTTCAGACAGGAGAAGGAATATGTGTACAATACAACAAATATAGTTTTGTATTTGTATCAATACACAAGTTATCTTAAATAGGAATGTAAGAATCATTTACATTTGTATCAATATATAAGAATGCATATCAGTGCAAATTATCTAAGGCTGATATTTTACTGAATTATTTTACTAATAAATACAATAATCTACATTAATATCCTATATCTATCCACTCCCCTTTTATTTTTCTAAAGGAGAATACTGAGTCCAAATATTATTGCTCCATCCCCAAGCCTAAAACCATCCATCCATAACCCTGAAAAAAATGAAATATTTGGGAGAAGGGCATTCTTGTCTCAGAATTACTTTCTGATGTTTAGGAGGCAATGGTATCTCTGTGGGGTCCTGTAAGAAAGCCTAGATAGGTAGGTCTCAATAGGGTAGACATAGAATCTGTAGCCAGTCTCAGTAATGGATAAGATTGTTGGAGATTCTGGCTTGAAATGAACTATGATGGACCATCTCACCTTAGAACTATCCTGAAGAGTTTTCAATCCAAAGCTGATCATAGAGTAAGGTTCTTAAGTACGAAGGCATCTTTCTGGACCAAGTAGACTCATTGTTGTGGGGCCCCATCTTTCTTCTGGAGACTTCAGAGATTGCTATTTGGAAGACTTATTTTCACTGTGGAAAGCTTGAACATTATTAATCAAAATGGAAACTTTGGATTTAAAGATGACATGACATGTAAGGAAAAATTCCAAGAAATCAAGAATAAGCATAGAGAGAAATAGAATCTTGATAACAATGTTGCTTAGATCATTGGATTTCTTTTGTCTCACACCAGTTGTTTCTTCCAATATGAGAGAAAAATCTCATATTTTTTTTTCTTTTAGAGAAGGAAAAAGCCACATTCCAATTCCAAAGCCATCTTGATTTATAATTGAATTGGGACCACAACTATTCCAGAGTTAAAGAGATATTGATGCTAGGCAATAAGATATTACACTATAGAGTATATTGGTACCAATAGGTTCTTTCCTTCTGCTGTAGACTTCTGGGTGTCCAAGGCCTTAAAATTTCTTAAACATGGGTATTTCTATTATCCTGGAAAGACAGAAAACAGAACCCTGCTCCAACCCTTGTTTGTAAAATTTTTCTTACAACTTGTAGAGGTGTCACATTGATGGATGAGCTTTTACTTCTCCTCATCAAGGGGTTTATCCTGTTCAAATCAAATTTTTATTAATTTTTCTGGTATCCATAGCTTTTCCTCTCCTACAGAAACAAAATCAAAACCCTTTTCTCAACATAGGACATATCCTGGTTTCCATTCTGAGGTCAAAACATCATTGAAATCAACCTTGGTTTAGCTCAGACTTTTTTTCTGTTGTTTTATGTCTCTCCACAACTGTTGTTCCTTTCTCATCAGCACTGAGAAAGTTCAAGGTTAATAAACATTATTCAGTCTATTTCTAGGAGTCATTGTTACCTGCTGCTGTTTATTTATCATATCCTTTAAAGTTAGATTGGATTGTTCTATGACGGCTTGGCCTGTGGGATTTTGTGGTATACCTGTAACATGCTTTATATTGTAATAAGCAAAAAACTGTCTCATTTTATTTGAGACATATGCTGGAGCATTGTCAGTCTTAATTTGTACATGTGTTCCCATGATGGCCATAATTTCTAATAGGTGTGTAATCACATATTCAGCCTTTTCAGAACTCATAGGAGTTACCCATTGAAACTCTGAATAGGTGTCAATGGTATGATGTAAATATTTTAATCTTCCAAATTCTGTAAAATGAAACACATCCATCAGCCAAATTTCATTTCTTTGTATACCTTTTGGATTGTTTCCTGTGAGTAATGGAGTTTGGTTATAGAAGGAATAAGTAGGACATTATACAATTTCCTTGGCTTGTTGCCAAGTGATGGAGAACTCCTTCAAACCCTTGCTATTTACAAGGTGTTTCTTATGAAATTCTGAGGCTTCTACACGCTACCTATTAGTAACTGACCAATCTCATCATTATCTTGTGCTAGAGGACCTGGAAAACTGTATGGGATCTGATGTATGTTTTATATAAAACATACATCAGATCCCTATTTCTGATAATTTCCTGTAATTGTATGAATAGTGAAGTTAATTCTGTATTATCAGGAATAAATTCAGCAGTTTCAATAAGTAAAACAACTCTTTCTGTGTATTGAGAGTCAGTGACAATATTGAGGGGTTCTATGAAGTCCATTAGTACCATAAGAATGGCATACAGTTCTGCTTTTTGTATAGAATTATATGGGCTTTGACCACTTTACTTAAGTCTCCTGATTTATATCCTAACTTTCCTGATTTATTTTTTCTGGAGCTGAGGACCAAACCCAGGGCCTTGTGCTTGCTAGGCAAGTGCTCTACCACTGAGCTAAATCCCCAACCCCTAACTTTCCTGATTTATTTGCATCAGTATAGAATGTGGGGTCTCCAGAGACAGGTTTTTGTCATACAATGTGAGGAAGGACTCATTCAGTTCTCTTTATGAATTCTAGTCTCATGCTTTTGGGAGAACAGTTATTAATCTGTCCCAAAAATTTACTGCGGACTCTTGCCAGTATTCATTATCTTTCCATAATGAGAAAATTTCCTCATTAGTTAAAGGTACTACAATTTTTGCTGGATCCATTCTTGTCAACTTGCAAAATCTTGATTTTCCTTTTAGAATCAAATCAGAGATCATTTCCACATAACTCTTTAACTTCTTACTTGGTTTATGTGAAACAAATATCCATTCCAATTCAATATCTTCCCTCTGCATCAAAATCCCTGTGGGAGAGTGTCTGGAGGAGAGTATTACCAGAATTGCAGGACCACATGTGCTTCTTGTATTTTCTTTGCTCCTAGAGTTAATATCTTCTCAGCTTCAGCTGATAAATCTCTTGGACTATTTACATCCTTGTCCCCTTTTAGGGTATTAGCCAAACCTACTAGTCTATCTTTAGGTACTCCAATGATAACCTGTAAATTGGAAATGCTTCCTAACAATTTTTTGAAAAATCATTAAATATCCACAATCAATTTCTCCTGAGTTATACCTTTTGGAGTCTAGTTTTTGGAGCTTTATTTTTTTTCTGTTTTTTCAAGACAAGGTTTCTCTGTGTAGTTTTGGTTCCTGTCCTGGATCTCACTCTGGAGAACAGGCTGGTCTTAACTCACAGAAATCTGCCTAGATTTGCCTCCCAAGTGCTGGGATTAAAGGCATGCACCACTGCTGTCTGGCTGGAGCTCTATCTTATGTCCTAAATAATTAATATAATCTCTTTTTATGTTTTTTTTCAAGAGCAATTTGCAGTCTCCAGCAAGCCAAAACTTTCTTTACTTCTTCAAACATGATTTTTAAGGTATTTAACTTTGGATCAGCTAATAATAATCATTCATATAATGATAAATTATGGATTGTGGAATTTTCACACAAATAATTTCCAATGGTTTTTTCAGAAAATATTGGTGCAGGGTAGGGCTATATAACATTCCCTGTGGGAGAACCTTCCATTGATTTCTCTTAAGTGGCTGGGAATTATTATAATTAGGTACTGTGAAGGCAAATTTTTTCTATCCTTTTCTTGTAAAGGTGTGGTAAAGAAACACTCTTTTAAGTCAACAGCAATAATGGGCTATTCTTTGGGTAGCAGAGAAGGCAAGGACATCCCATTCTATAGGGAGCCCATAGGCTGAATTACTTTATTAATAGCTCTCAGATCTGTCATCATTCTCCAATTACCAGACTTTTTTTTAAAAACAAATACAGAGGAACACTAAGGGCTAGTATATTCTTCAATGTGTTGAGCATTTAACTGCTCTTGAACCAGCTATTCTAAAGCTTGTAACTTGTCTTTTGTCAAAGGCCATTGGCCAACCCAGACAGGTTTATCAGTTAGCCTTTATAAAGGTAGGGCTGTTGGTACTTCTGAGAGTTTAACAGCAGTTGTACTCTGTTTATGTACAGCTGGAACAGTTGGTGGCTATTTTTTTTATAGTACATAATAGTATTATTCCTAGAAACATGCATTGATCTGGATTATCTTTCTGAAATTATGGGAATTTTAATTTGGGTATTCCACTGCTGTAACAGACCTTGGCCCCAAAGCTTCACCACTACATTTGCCACATATGGCTTTAGTCTTCCTCTCTGTTCTTCTGGCCCTATGCATTCAACCAATCTTGAACTTTGTTTTACCTGAGATATAGTTCCAATCCATAGAAACTGGACATCTATCTCTTGAAGAGGACAATTTGGATGAATGATTTTGGTGTAATTAGAGTCACATCCACACCTTTATCCAAAAGGCTCTCTAGAACAATGCAATTAATTCAATGTCTAAGCTTTGGTCTTTGTTCATTTATGGAAGTCTGTCAAAATATTCATTTTATGGTGTTCTTTGTAACTTTTGATTCATCTATTGGAGCTGTTCTATCATCCAGTGCAGTATCATTCTTTACATTAGACATTGGGTTCTTTAATTGTCCTGGAGAGAAATTTCCTCCACAGTGGCTGGAAATGTTTAGAGCACATTTGTTTTGGGAGCCTGCAAGAAGAACCTTGAGGTGTTTTCCTCTAGTAAAGGGTTGCCTCGTATATCTATTGTTGATCTACATAATTCATTGGTCCAATGTCAGCCTTTGCCACATCTTCTATATAATCCAGAAGGTTGGAGTCTCCCCTTCGGGTTATTTCTAGATAAAGTATTGCTTCTAGAATGACCCTCTTTACAGTTTCTACTCATATTACCTGGTGTACCACAGTTAAAACATTTGGTAGCTCAAAGCCTCCTTCCACCTCTGGAAACTGGCTCTTCTATCCAAGCCTCCTTACCATACTTAAGAGACTCAATACCATAGGTATATTGAATTCATTCCTCTAAAGGTGCTGACCTGACTTTTAACAGTGTATTTGTTTTGAATTCTGCATTAGCATTGTTAAATACGAAGGATTCAGTTAATACTTGTCTTAATTCTTTGTCTGATACTGCCTTTTTCATAGCTGTGGTCAACCTCTATAAAAAAAATCAGTAAACTGTTTTGTGGACCTTGGAAAATTTTGTGTATAGCTCAGTTGGTTTTCATGATTCTGGAATTTTTTCCCAAACATTTAAGGCTGTACAGCATAGGGATATTGTATACTCATCATAAATGGTTTGTACATTTCTATAAGTGAAACGTCCCTTACCAAGAATTTGATCTTTGGAGATTCCAAAACTTCTGGTCTTACCTTGTTGGTCTGTTCCTAGCTTCCCCTCTCAACCAGATTTTCCATTGTAACTGCTAACTATATTCTAGAATAGCTGAGATTAACTGATTCTAAACATCTGGTATGATTCTATTTGTGGAAGACCACATATTTAACATCGGTTTTACATATGTTGAGTATATACCATAGGTGACCACCATTTCCTTAATATTTTTTAAAATATCTCATAGGAATAGGTTGCAACATATATTCCACATATGGCTCAGGATGTTTATCATCTGATGGCTTCTCACAGATGATGACAGGACAAGCCATTGTATGAGAGGTATCTGGCAATGTTATGACTTTTATGACTTGCCCTTCTGCCTATTAGTTCCTTTGTCATCTTTACTGAGAGTTTCTTCCAGAGCTTGCAACCGAGCACCTATGGTGAGTTTCAGTAAGTGAAGCTCCTCTGTTGTAAGGGATTCCAGAGATTTCATGGAATCATGCGAACTTTTATGTTCTTCTGAAAGACATAATTCCATAGCCCTTAGTTTATCAGATAATGATAATCTTTCTTCCGTATAAAGTAACTGAATGGTGATAGCATTACTCTGGAAAGTTATTGTTTCATCCATTAAATATTCATATTTATTATCATTAGAATCAAATGTGGTTGTACATTTCTTATTAATGGACTAAAGTTCTTATAGTAAGTTAGCAGATTCTAAACAAAGGATCCTTTTATTTAAGTCTTTATTCCTACCTTGTAATTCCTGGTTAGCAGATTCCAGAGAAAGAATCTGTTTATTTAAGTCTTCATTGCTACCTTGTAAAGCCTGTATTAGTCCTAATAATGACTCATCTTTGTTATTATTATTAAACCAGTTTTTCAATGCTCTGTGAATTATTATGCTAAATACTAAAATTGTGTATATCATATATGTCCCAGGAAGGTTGTATACATCCTGTAAAAATTCATTCATTATAAAAGCAAAAAAGTTTTTAAATTCTTGTGATCTAATATTTTCTATCATGTTTTGAGAAATATTCAAAATTTGTAAAGAAAATTTTATTAATTTATTTATTAATCAGTTTTAAGGTGTGAAATTATTAAGTACTCTTACATTGGATGAATCCTTGATTGCTGGTGTTTCAGTTCTTGTGATGGCTTTTTTTTGGGGGAGGGGGATATAGTATCATTGCTTGGCCAGTAGGTGTCGCAGATGTAGTACCCAAACCAGGTCTAGTGCAGGCTGACTGAGGTCCCAGACTGGCTTCTGTGAATTAAGCAATTACTCAAGCACTGGGTTACTGGGACCACAAAAGATTGTATACAACAATGAGGCAATACACCAATGATCTGGAAGTGCTCAGGCAGGGTCACACACCTGACAGGAGCCACCTGTCTGGTTGGTGTTATAGGGCTGGTGACAGCAGTCACAGGCAGGGGTGAAGCACAAGAACTGGACTCAGCCAGAGTGGTATAAGCTGGCAGGCTGGTGGGTGGGTATACTCTCAAGGGCAGCATCCCAGGGTGTCCTGGAACTGCAAGCTACTATACTGAACAATTTCTAAAGTAAAATCTGCTTGTAATTTCTAACCAGGTGGGGTTCTACCTGATCTGGCTGCCACAAGCATGGAACTAGAATGGTGCTTGGTGTGGGCACCTTTCCCTGATGATCTGTCCACTGAAGAATTCAGTGCTTCTGGCAGTGGTTACAAGAATCACTGCCTTGTGAGATGCCTGGCCAAAGAATGACTGATTCACATGCCTTGTGAGCTTTCAGGTCTACAGGCTCCCCATAGGGCTGCTTTATGCAGCTGGTCACCTAAGCGGGGGTCAGACCGTTCCTGGGAGGTTTGGGCTGTGTGGGCTTTCAGAGTGGATAAACTCACCAGCAGCCTCCTGAGTGCACTAGGATTTGGTCATGCAAGTAGCCCCAGTGGGGATGCTTGGGGCTCAGATCCACGTGGTTGGTACTAAGTAGCTTGGGGGTGCTATCAAGGCTGACCTGCAGCCAGCACACAAGCCTCTGAACCAACCTGCCACTGCTGCTGCAGAGGCCATGGGCAGAAGCTACAGGGAGTGTGGGGTCCTTTTGTCACATGAACGTGACTTATTATGATCTTTCCAGGTGAGTCTATTAAATAGGTAACAGAATTTATTAAGATATAAATTGAGAAAATGAACTCATGAATACAGAATGGAGTAGACAGCAGAAGTCATCCTCTGATCAGACTGGGAGTGAATCCACCTAGCAGGGTTCAAGACAGGGTTTCTCTGTGTAGATTTTGGAGCCTATCCTAGAACTCGCTTTGTAGATCAGGCTGACCTTGAATTCATAGAGATGTGCCTGCCTCTGCTTCCCAAATACTGGTATTAAAGGTTTTTACCACAACCACCAGGCTCAATTTTCAGAATAGTTTTAACTCAGGGGTCTCTGAACACTGTTTCCAGTGTGTGTGTTCTTCTTGGAAGCAGGGGCTTAAATCCAGGTTTTGGAAATCTCTTAGAGAATACTGAACAACTCAGAAATGTTTCTCATGGCAGGTATTATGGTTTTTGTTAAGTGGTCTGCTGCTCTTCAGAGGAGCATTCAGTCAGATGACAAATTTCCATATGAACTATTTATGTATATTTTATTTTGCTTTACATGTATTATAGTTATTTTTGTATAGAAAGTTAATAGTTTGATTCCTTCTGACATTGTCACTGATCCTAACTGTCATTTGGCCTTCCTTCCTCCTTCTATATTTACCTGGAGCCTATAGTGGGTTTTTAGAAAACTCTGTGTCTTCTTAGGAATTCTACATAAATGTATGCAGAAACAAGATGGAAGTTTAAAACACCATGAGCAGAAGTTAGTCGATACAAACCCAAAGTGTCACCTCAGGTTTAAGACTGTGTTCTATGTCAATATTTTCCATTTCCTATTTCAAATTTACTCTAGATTAATTTGGGCCATTTGACCCTATCCTAAGTGACAGAAGTCATTTCTCTTCTCTCTACCAGACAGTACCCAAGGACACATCTATGTCACATGGCACTGCCATGTTGATGATTCATTTCCACCATCTGCACAGCCTCTTCTAGAAGTCAAAGGACATCAGGTGCCTTCTATTTTTTGTCTTTCTATCTAACCATAAGTTTTTTAAGTAATTGGTAGTCAGAGTATCTCTGGGAAGCTAAAATTACCTCTGAGTCTAAATTAAGATAATTAAGTACAGAGAGAACATGATTTAAAATGTGAAGGGAGAAGAATTTATACTCTCCTTGTTAAAGTTTGAGAAGTAGTGATTTTAATACTTGATGAAAGCATTCCACAAGAATTCCTAAGAATTACAGGGAATATCAGTTGAGTATGCTGTTTCACAGGGAATATGAAATTATAAAGGGGAAGCTGGCATTTCTCCAAGACTCTTGCGGTTAGAATCATTCTCTCCAGAACAGTCATGCACGCTTGTAATGCCATGAACTACTGTGACTCTTCTAGGCTACATCTTATTCTTCTTTCCCAACTGGATCAAGACCAGAGAGGGAACACAAGGAATGTTCACGGTAAATGAAGACCACATGAGAATAGGAAGAAGCAAAGTGCTGCAGAGGCCCACAGAAATCCACAAAGATGCCCCCACAATAGACTGCTGGCAATAGTCGAGAAATAGCCCGATCTGACCTCCCCTGGTGATAGGATGACCAAACACCCTAATTTTCGTGCTAGAAACCCCATCCAGTGACTGAGGGAACTGGATGCAGATATTTTTAATTTTTTTAATAAGAGGTTTTCTATTCATTTTACATATCAACCACGGATTCCCCCATCCTTCCTCCTCCCATCTCCCAGCTTTCCCCAAACCCCAACCCACCTCACATTCCTACCTCCTCCAAAGTAAGGTCTCCCCAGGGTAGTCAGCAGAGCCTGGTACATTCAGTTGAGGTAGGTCAAAGTCCCTCCTCCCTGCACCAAGGCTGAGCAAAATGTCTCAGCATAGGTGCTAGGTTCCAAAAAGCTGGCTCATGCACTAAGGACAGGTCCGGGTCTCACTACCTGGGGGCCCCCAAAACAGTTCAAGCTAAACAACTGTCTCACTTATCCATAGGGCCTAGTCCAGTACCATGGGGGCTCCTCAGCTATTGGTTCACAGTTGATGTGTTTCCACTAGTTTGGCTAGTTGTCTCTGTACTTTTTCCAATTAGGGTCACGCTATCTCTTGCTCATATAATCCCTCCTCTCTCTCTCTCATCGATTGGACTCCTGGAGCTCTGTCTGGGGCTTGACCGTGGATCTCTGCATCTGCTTCCATCAGTCACAGGATGAGGGTTCTATCATGATAGGGTGTTTGGCCATCCAATCACCACAGTAGGTCAGCTCAGGCACCCTATCGACCATTGCCAGTAGTCTATAGTGGAGTCATCCTTGTGGATTCCTGGGGACCTCTCTAGCACTCTGCTTCTTCTTATTCCCATGGTGTCTTCATTTATCATGGTGTCTCTTTCCTTGTTCTCCCACTCTGTTCCTGACCAGCTAGGACCTCCCTCTTCCCTAAGTTCTCTTTCTCCTGACCCTTGCCCTCCATTACCACCCCTCACTCCCAGTTTGCTCATGTAGATCTCATCCTTTTCTCTGTGGCTGGGCAATCTCTGTGTCTTTTTGAGGGTCCTCTTTACTAGCTACCCTCCCTGGAGCTGTGAGTTGCAGTCTGGTTATCCTTTGCTTTACATCTGGTATCCACTTATGAGTGAGTACATACCGTGTTTGTCTTTCTGAATCTGGGTTACCTCACTCAGGATGATATTTTCTAGATCTATCCATTTGCCTGCAAACCTCATGATGTCATTGTTTTTCTCTGCTGAGTAGTGTGTATGTACCACATTTTATTTATCCATTCTTCAGTTGAAGGGCATCTAGGTTATTTCCAGGTTCTGCCTATTATAAATAATGCTGCTATGAACATAGTTGAACATGTGTCCTTGTGGTAAGATTGAGCATTTCTTTGGTATATGTCCAAGAGTGGTATAGCTGGGTCTTGAGGGAGATTGATTCCCAATTTTCTGAGAACCCGCCATACAGATTTCTAAAGTGGTTGTACAAGTTTACATTCCCACCAGAAGTGGAGGAGTATTCCCCTTGCTCCACATTCTCTCCAGCATAACCTGTCTTCACTGTTTTTGATCTTAGCCATTCTGACATGTATAAGATGGTATCTCAGAGTCATTTTGACTTTTATTTCCCTGGTGACTAAGGATGTTGAGCAATTCCTTAAATGTCTTTCAGCCATTTGAGCTTCTTCTGTTGAGAATTCCCTGTTTAGCTCTATAGTCCATTTTTTAATTAGACTGGGTGATTCCTACAGGAATTTTGCCTGCTGGCCGGAAACTGGGACAGAGTTGGGTGGGGGTTCCCGAGGACTGGTTGTGTCCCAGGGATGGGTCCTGGGGCAGGACGCTCTGGGTATATGCAGAGTTGCTCACCTCTTGGTCCAATGAGAGCTGGTAGTTTGGTTTCTGTGCCTCTGAAAGTTGCTGGGGTCTCATGCAGATGGGTATTGGGGCTGGGCGTGTAGATTGCTGGGTCCGGTAGGGGGTTTTGGTGAGGGGGCCCTTCCCACAGGAGTTTTACCTGCTGGCTGGCAGGTGGGACAGAATTGGGTCACATATTATTTTTGAGAATCCTGAATTCATGGTCACACTTGAAACATCAAAGGCTTTAGCAGCTGAATCAGGTACACTGTATATTTTTAACAAAATGCCCTCCAGTTCACCCAGAGGAAAGTCATCAGGGAATGTTTTTCTCTTGTAATAGCTATTTTTTTTAATTAGGAAAATTTTTTTATTCATTTTACACACCAATCAAAGATTCCCCTCTTCTCTCCTCCCACTCCCCATCATCCCACTCCCAATCCACTTCCCACTCCCCACCACAAGAAGACAAGGCCTCCCATGGGGAGGCACATCCAGTAGAGGCTAGTCTAAGCCCTTCTCCCTGCCTCAAGCCTGCAGGAGGTGTCCGATCATTGGTAGTGGGCTCCAAAAGCCTGCTCATGCACCATGGATGTTTTTATCAGTAGCTATGAGAAATTAAAACTAGAGGCAGCCAGCAGTATCATTTGTATAAAGAAAGCAAGGAGAGCAGGTATCACATATGATCCTGGGGTAATTCCCAGCATTATGCAGAAAACTATCCATTGACTTTGCCAAAATAGGTCAGATTCTCAAGGTTCTTGCCACAAGGGGAATTAGTTTGATATTCTCAGGCCTTGTCTCCTGTAGAAGTCACATGGCTCCTGGCATGTATGGAGGGGTAGAAGATGGGGTAGAGAAACAGTAAAGTATAAGTTTAGGTAAAAGTATTCTAAACAAACTCATTACTTAATAAACTAATTAGAAATAAATAAAATTAATGCTAAGTCAGAGACAGACTAACTCAAACTCTTGATTCTGCACCACAATTTATAAGATTTCTCTTTCACAATGTCCAGTTTGTTCCAATATTCACAATTTTCAACAAAGAATAATGAAAATGTTAGGAAATTTGATGTCTATTCACATGCTGACAAATGAACTGTAAGTTAAACATATATATGGTACAAATCAGGAGGATATGAGAAGTCCTTTGTGATAATATGAATTTCCCAAGTTTCAGATACTTTTATAAAAAAATAATGTAAATTAAATGTCTGGAATTCCCTGCTTCATGCTGAGTTATGCATTTCATCATACTTAAAATGAGTTGCACCAGGTCACCTGTCTATAAACTGGTAAAGCACCAATAAAGTTCTTGTAAAATAAAATTAAAGAACCAAAAGCTGAGTGTTTAAAGCATGAGGTATCTTCTGTTGTACAACTCTAGAACACAGAAATTCAAAATCAGTGTTTCCCTAATCCTGCTTGTACTCTGAGACTTTGACAAAGTAGTGACTTTTTTCTCTGAGAGTCAAGAGGTAAAGTCCCTGCAGTCATGACATCCATGTTCTCCATCATTGCCATGCTATGGGAGGTTATATACGTTATAGAACCAACCTCATCCAGTCCACTATAGTGACTTTATCCATATTGATCATCTCAGAAAACAAACCATTTCCCAACAGAAGTCACAAGGTTTGGGACATAGGGGTTCAACAGAGCTTTTGGTGGGACACCAGTGTAGAGTTATCTATAACTTTGTTCAAGATAAAGGAAGTAAAGTTCAATGTGGCAGTTGGTAAATGCCTTTGTTGTTTTCAGAATGGAGAACCCCTGCTCCTCTATGCACTGCAGATTGTATATTGGACATGTGTAAGCATGCTTAGGATAGGAGTTACCATGTACATTCAGCTTTGTCACTTAGGTTGTATAAACCAAAAGAAGTAAGGAATTGCATCACACCATGGAACCTACGTGAAGTGTGACTGAGGTGTTAAGCATGCGCGTTTGGGTGAAATTCTTGAAACTCTGGATAATTCACACTCCATAAATTTCTGATCAGATAAAATTCATTTCAAATATCCAGAATTAATTTCTGACTGCTGAAAAACTTAGTTATTTTCTTTATTTGAAATAAAGATGTTGAGTATTTAAGAGCAATATCAAGGTAAAACAATTTGGGGAGAAAATTCTAGTTAACACACCACATATAGGGTCTGTATTTTCTCTTGTATAATATACCTTGCACTATCAGGTAACA
>CABHPR010110552.1:31818-49476 GCA_902168415.1 Peromyscus melanophrys
TGTATAATATACCTTGCACTATCAGGTAACATAGCACACCACATATAAGGTCTGTATTTTCTCTTGTATAATATACCTTGCACTATCAGGTAACATATATAGCACAACTGATCAAGAAATCTTGATGCATCGTTTTAAGTGAATCCCCTCTATTACATAATGACTCACACTTTTTGTTTGACGTGGTTGTTTTCCATTTAATTTATTGTGAATAAATTTACACTAAATTTTAATATATGGCTGCAGGATAGCACACACTATTTTCGATGCTTTATCTTTCTCTTGCTATAGAAAATTCAGAATGGTTTGTTGAGTATTTTGTATAACATGATACATGGAGAGGCTTCTCATATTTTATAAAGGCAAGTGAGAGTTTTCTCATAATACCACATATTTAAGGAAAAGCCTTACAATTAACAGAGCCTGTACTCTGGTTTGGGGAGAAACCAGATCTCTATATGAATAAAGGATTCACTGAGAATAGAAGAAAAATTGCAAAGATGGTCAATGTTCAGACTGCTAATAAGAAACCTAATCTCAGCATTAACATTAAGCTGCTGATTTGAAATTTATGAATTCAGTATGACTACTTAAATCCCCAGCATTGAGATAGACTCTTTTGTAGAATAAGGAGACAATGATGAAATATTGTTATACAGACAATCATGATTCAGAGTAAAAAGCATTTAAAACACCTCCAGGTCCTGGGAAAGTTAGATTTTCATAGACACTACTCATTTAAAGAGAGTAGGTTGTCCCATTTATTTGGAACGAATCAGGCCTGGCTTTGGGATTTTTCTGCCTCTTTCATCTTAAGGCTAGCATGGCTTTCTGTGATGTATCATCCCACCATAGCATCTTCATTTTATTGTACCATTTAACACACACAATTTAAGTTACCACTCATGTTTTTGATCCCATAGTTCCTCATTATTTAGGACGGACTCATGGACAGGATCTATACATCCATACTTTCATGATTCTGTGCATCGTTCTTGATTCACCAAAGTTGATCATACAGGTAGGATTTGATTGGCCCCCTCCATGTATATCTGATATTCAGCAAAAGAAAACCTCAGCATTCTTCTGTCAGTAGGTTTTCTTACTTGTTTTCCTACAGACTTTGTGAATGAAAGAGACACCATGTTGCACAGAAAATCATATAAAAGGGTTAATCTGTACCACAGATATCCAGAGACCCAAAGGACACTATGGACAATAGAATTATGGTAGAAAATTCCTATGTATCAAGAGACACAAACATATATCAGAAAATATTGAAAACTCAATATTTGCCTATGATTTTATGAAATGGAATTTACAGTTTTTTCACTATTGACATTTTTATGACAAGCTTGAGCTGCATTGGACATAAAGTATTTGCTAAATATCATTACATCATTAAAACACATATCATAAACACCTTATAAAACTTTGAATAAATGCATTTTATGAATCACAGCATTTTTGTATATAAAATGGAATGACTGTGCAATAATTTCTTTTGAGATGTGGAGGGTGTTGCAGTTTCCATTCTAGCAAGATTAGCGGAGTGTAAAGTTATCCACACTTGTATTGACAGCATATCTGAATACTGAAGTGAAGGGAACATTATTTCCAGGTCAAGGTATGCGCATTAGAGGAAGCCTATGTAAAAACACATTCAAGGGACATAAATAATCACAAGGTACCTAAATCCAGAGAATGTGATAATGTGCATAGAGACACAATGCTGAATAGGATAGAACCAAAAATGATTCCTCATCAGTAATATTTATGTGACTAATGAGATTAATTATATAATCATTTGAATATTTTGGATAGCAATTTTGTCTTTGAAATTTGTGGCATTATTGTCTAGGATCTTGCCTGGCACATTCAGTGAAACCTATTTTAAGTTATTAAGCTTGCTTTCACTCCTCCGTTTGTGGGTCACCTTCCTACCTGTCTACCACAACACAAAGGGAAATGTTATGGTGGCCACAGAGGTTTTCTCCTTCTTGGGCCTCAGTGCTGGGCTCATGGCTGTATTTTTGTTGCCAAATGCTATATTATTTTCTTCATTTATTTATTTTTTAAATTTAATTTTACATATCAGCCACAGATTCCCTTGTTCTCCCCCCTCCCTCCCAAGCCACCACTTTTCCCCCAATCCACCCCCCATTCCCATCTCCTCCAGGGCAAAAACTCCCCTGAGTATTGAGTTCAAACTGGTAGATTCAGTCCAGGCAGGTCCAGTCCCCTCCTCCCAGACTGAACCAAGTGTCCCTGTATAAGCCCCAGGTTCCAAACAGCCAGCTCATGCACTGAGGACAGGACCCAGTCCCACTGCCTGGATGCCTCCCAAACAGATCAAGCCAATCAACTGTCTTACTTACCCAGAGGGCCTGATCCAGTTGAGGGTTCCTCAGCTATTGGTTCATAGTTCATGTGTTCCTTTCGTTTGGATAATTGTCCCTGTGCTTTTTCCAACCTTGGTCTCAACAATTCTCGCTCATGCAAACCCTCCTCTTTCTCAACAATTGGACTCCTGGAGCTCCACCTGGGGCCTGGCCATGGATCTCTGCATATGGTTCCCTCAGTCATTGGATGGGGTTTCTAGCACAACAATTAGGATGTTTGACCATCCTATCACCAGAGTAGGTCAGTTCTGGTTGTCTGTCCACCATTGCCAGTAGTCTATTGTGGGGGTATCTTTGTGGATTTCTGTGGACCTCTCTAGCATTTTGCTTCTTCCTATTCTCATGTGGTCTTCATTTATCATGGTCTTTTATTCCTTGTTCTCCCTCTCTGTTCTTGATCCAGCTGGGCTCTCCTGCTCCCCTAAGCTCTCTTTCCCTCGACCCTTGCCCTTCATTACCCCCACTCACGTCCAGACTGTTCATGTAGATCTCATCCATTTCTCTGTCATTGGGCGATCCCTGTGTCTTTCTTAGGGTCCTGTTTTCTAGGTAGCCTCCCTGGAGTTCTGAGTAGTGGTCTAGTCATATTTGTTTTACATCTAGTATCCACCTATGAGTGAGTACATACCATGTTTGTCTTTCTGAGTCTGGGTTACCTCACTCAGGATGATTTTTTCTAGATCCATCCATTTGCCTGCAAACCTCATGATGTCACTGTTTTTCTCTGCTGAGTAGTATTCCATTGTGTATATGTACCACATTTTATTTATCCATTCTTCAGTTGAAGGACATCTAGGTTGTTTCCAGGTTCTGGCTATTACAAACAATGCTGCTATGAACATAGCTGAGTAAGTGCCCTTGTGGTATGATTGAGCATTTCTTGGGTATATGCCCAAGAGTGGTATAGCTGGATCTTGGGGGAGATTGATTCCCAATTTTTTAAGAAAGCGCCATATTGATTTCCAAAGGGGCTGTACAAGCTTGCATTCCCACCAGCAGTGGAGGAGAGTTCCCCTAGCTCCACATCCTCTCCAGCATAAGCTGTCTTCATTGTTTTTGATCTTAGCCATTCTGACAGGCGTAAGGTGGTATCTCAGAGTCGTTTTGATTTGCGTTTCCTTGATGATTAGGGATGTTGAGCAATTCCTTAAATGTCTTTCAGCCATTTGAGTTTCCTCTGTTGAGAATTCTTTGTTTAGTTCTATAGCCCATTTCTTAATTGGACTGTTGGTCATTTTGATGTTTAATTTCCTGAGTTCTTTATATATTCTGGATATCAGCCCTCTGTCAGAAGTGGGGTTGGTGAAGACCTTTTCCCATTCTGTAGGCTGTTGCTTTGCCTTGTTGACTGTGTCCTTTGCTCTACAAAAGCTTCTCAGTTTCAAGAGGTCCCATTGATTGATTGTTTCTCTCAGTGTCTGTGCTACTGGTGTTATATTTAGGAAGTGATCTCCTATGCCAATGCATTCAAGACTACTTCCTACTTTCTCTTCTATCAGGTTCAGAGTAACTGGAATTATGTTGAGGTCTTTGATGCACTTGGACTTAAGTTTTGTGCACAGTGACAGATATGGATCTATTTGCAGCCTTCTACATGTTGACATCCAGTTATGCCAGCACCATTTGTTGAAGATGCTTTCTTTTTTCCATTGTACAGTTTTGGCTTCTTTGTCAAAAATTATATGTTCATAGGTGTGCAGATTAATGTCAGGGACTTCAATTTGATTCCATTGGTCCACATGTCGGTTTTTTTATGCCAGTACCAAGCTGTTTTTATTACTGTAGCTCTATAGTAGAGCTTGAGGTCAGGGATCATGATGCCTCCAGAGGTTGTTTTATTGTACAGGATTCTTTTGGCTATCCTGGGTTTTTTGTTTTTCCATATGAAGTTGGGTATTATTCTTTCCAGGTCTGTGAAGAATTGTGTTGGGATTTTGATGGGGATTGCATTGAATCTGTAGATTGCTTTTGATAAGAATGCCATTTTTACTATGTTAGTCCTGCCTATCCATGAGCATGGGAGATCTTTCCATTTGCTGACTTCTTCTTCAATTTCTTTTTTCAGGGACTTAAAGTTCTTGTTATATATGTCCTTCACTTGCTTAGTTAGAGTTACCACAAGGTATTTTATATCATTTGTTACTATTGTAAAGGGTGATGTATCTCTGATTTATTTCTGTATATGCATTCATATATGTATATCACATTTAAAAGCACAGATATAACTTATTTTCACATAAAGGATGGCAATTTTCCAGTATGACTTACACATCCTGGAACATTGTTTAGGAATAATGATATCTTAAAGGTAATTGATATTCTTAAGTGATATGTACCATATTGTAGAATTAGATTTCAGATAAGCATCAAGGAGATATCATTCTGACCAGAACTGTATGATTCCACATGTCTTTGACTTAAAATTGACATTAAATTTATATATAAAACCTCAGGTTAATTGTTCCAAAGAAGTGTTCAGGAACATAGTCATTTCTAATTATTTTACCTGTGTGATCAGCTTGATTAAATACATATTTTATTTAAGTATTTTTTTAGGTTTAGTATGACTATGACAAAATGAATTAGGCCAAGTCAACAATTTTACTTTACAGAAGCATTTACTTACAATCATTCTGTTATGAAATACATGATGTGAACAACACACCATATTTTCTTATGGACAGTATATGCATAACTAATACAAAATACAAATTTGAATATGCCAAGATTGTATGATTATTGTTTGTTGTGATTAGATTTTTATCTTTTTCATTGTAAAAGCAAAACTTATCAGAGGGATCTTAATAAACAGGTTATTAGTTTGGGAAGAAACAAAAGCAGACATTCAGAGGACAAACGAACTTGAGGGGCAAAGGACATTTTATATCAATTAGAGAAAAATTGGCTTGGATTTACTAGTCAGAATTAGCAGAGAGACCCAGTCTCTCACATATTAATTCATCCTTAGTGTCTCTGTTGTGATCTGTGATTTTCAATTACATCTCTTTAGAAGCCAGTGATTATATCATCTAAAAGCCTATTATTGTTAAAACAAGACAGAGAAAAATATTAAAAATGACAAAATAAACACCATAGAGGTCTGATATTTTCTCCATGGTCATATGTAAAATGGATGTAGGGAACCTGTTGGACTCAATGGAACCATGAAATATAATTATGGCCACCATTTTGGATTGTCCCAAGTGTGACATTAAACAAGATGGTGATGAAGTCTCATGGCATATGCTTTCTTTAGAATATCATTATCAAAATTGGCATCCAAGTCACATGATTGCTTCCATCTTAATGAGGATCCTCAAATCATGTGTGCAATAAACCAGGTTATATTTTCTGTTCAAGTTGAATTCAGCTGCAGAGTAATGTAATTACATCTATCATCAGGGCATTCAAGTTTGTGTAATCCAATTTGTGTGGAAGGTAAGAAGGGCTAAAGAGGCAGGCAGATGGTGGAAAATATAAAAATTTAGCATAAAGTACACCAGAGTATTTAAGTCATTATTGTACACTGTTAAACTATAGAAAACTCACTCAGTTGTTCTGCTTTTCATTGTATGGCTCCCAGAATGGAGAGGTAGATGACATGGGAGAGAGAAAAGGTTATTCAAAGAGATGTACTTGGGTCTAGGAACCTCTACACCCTCCTAGGTTCAGATTCAAATGTTGCTTTGGGATTGATACTTGCAACACAGGCAGACATTCCCATAAGCATCTTTGGTCCTTCATCAGAACAACTGAATGGCTGTACTCTCTCCATCTACGTACAGACAGAGTGAACTTGGTATGGACGCCTTGAGGTTTCTATAGTATAGGTCAGTGGAGCCTTAAAGGATGGAAGTTTTCATCAGTTGGTTATTTCACTAAAGCTTCAAAGGATTAGGGGGTTTTGTTTGTGTTTCCCTATACTAAAGATTCCATGGTTGGTATCAGTTCAGGTCAAAGATCCTGTCCAGAAATTTTAGATACACCCAAAAATTTTAGGTAAATAAACCATCACTCATTGTATACCATGGAATTCAAATAATAATCATTAACATGATGACAAAAAATCATTGTTTGTAGATATATAAAATTGAAGGTATGGAAGCCATTAGTACCATATCATCTATAATGTGGCCCAGCATCATACTTAGGTATGGTTTGAGTCCCCATCATAAATATTCACAATCCTTCTCTGCAGATTCAGGTTGAGGAGCTACCTGGTTTTTTTTTTTTTTGGCCTTCATATTTGCCATTGAGGAGATCAACAGGAACACTCACATTTTACCCAACACATGTCTAGGATTTGAGCTCTATAATGTCCAAAGTAATCAATGGGATATTATGCAGGAAGCATTTATTTGCCTCACAGGAATGGGAATAAACATTCCCAATTACACATGTAGAAGGAAGAACAAGGCAGCTGCTTTACTTTCAGGAACATCATGGGAAACATCTGCACAAATTGGAAGACTGCTGAATCTCTACAAATATCCACAGGTGAAGCAGATGCTTGTGAGAGAATGAGAACCCTAATTCTAAACTGTAGAAATTTCAGGTGTTTTCAAATGTAAAGAAATGAGGCTGTGACATTCATCTATCAAAGAGAACAAATCAGGCATTTGGCTATATGGCCTTGTAAACTTTGCCTGAGAGAGAAGAGGAAGAGGAAGAGGTTGGAGCCTATAGTGGGTATTTAGAAAACTCTATGTCTTGTGAGGAATTCTCTATAAATATCTTCAGAAACAAGATGGGAGTTTAAAAGACCATGAGCAGAAGTCAGTCTCTACCAATTCAAAGGGTCAGCTCTGGTTTAAGATTGTCTTCTATGTCAAAGTTTTTACTCTTGTTTCCCATTTGAAATTTCTTTCAGATTATGTTTGGGCCATTTGACACTATTCTGAGTGACAGAGGCCAGTTCTCTTCTCTCTACCAGACAGCACCCAAGGACACATCTCTGTCACATAGCATTGTCATTTTGATGGTTCATTTCAGCTGGACTTGGGTGGGATTGGTTCTCACAGATGACCACAATGGGGATAAGATTCTATTGTACTTGAGAGGAGAGATGAACAGGAACAGAGTGTGTGTAGCTTCTGTAGAAAAGATTTCTGACAACTGGTCTTACTCGGGCTACAAATCCATTAAAAGTCATTTGCAGATTCTGAAATCATCTGCAAATGTGGTTATCATGAATGATGTCACTGATACTTTACATGATCTAATATTATATATAGGGATACATTCAATTACTTGGAAAGTCTGGGTCATTAAGTAACAGTGGGATGTGACTACTGATGTTCCTTATTTCATATTTGATCCATTCCATGGGAGTCTCATTTTTGAACAACACCATGCTGAAATTTCTGATTTTAGGAAGTTTATCCAGACATACAACCATACAAATATCCTGAAGACTATATCCTTGCTCTTTTGTAGAACAAATACTTCAATTGCTCTTTTTCTGTACCTAATTGTAAAATTTTGGTTAACTGTCTACCCAATGACTCTTTGGAAATGTTGTATGGAAATGAATTGGAAATGGACATGACTGAAGAGAGTTACAATGTATATAATTCTGTGTATGCTGTGGCTCACAGTCTCCATGAGATGACTCTCAAATAAGTGCAAATCCATCCTAATGGAAAAGGAGAGCTATATGCGTATACATGGGAGGTAACTTCTCTTCTTGTATATTTTATCAATAGCCCTGTGACACACTGAGGTTTCCTAAAAGAACACAATACATGATTGTACACTGTAGCAGGTTTTACCAAAAATTCTTCTGACAGAGTGCAGATAATTCACCTTCTAGAATTCTTTGCAGACACATATGTCATTGTTCACAATAGATGGGCAGCAATAAGAAGGTTTAAATGTGTGTATGTCGTTATCTGCTTTGTGTTACAATTAGCCTCAGAATCTTCCCATAATACTATACTCAATGGAAACCCCATTATCTCTAAGTATATTTCTGAACAGAAATAGGAGAACTGTTTCATAAGTGGTCAAATGCTAATAGATCCTTATTGTTCAAATACTGAGGCTATGGAAATGTTGCCTAACTGACCATTTTATTACATTTTGGTCATTAACACCACAATTTAAAACTGAAACTTTGAGTAGATTACTTAAACATTCTTGAAATAAGGGTGAAGCTTAAACAAATTCTGCATCTCTTAGCTTCACCCAATTTCAAAAATGATATTGGAAACCTTATATTTTTGGATTCACAAAGGAAATTAGATGCATAATATGATATTCTCAACATCTGGAATTTTCCAGATGGTCTCAGACAAAAGATGAAGGTTGGAATATTTTCTCCAAAAGCTCCACAGGGCCAAGAATTGCTTTTGTCTGACCACATGATAAAGTGGGCTATAGGATTTACAGAGGTGGGCTGCATCTTATCTCATTTCTTTGATCTCTATGTCAATAAACATTTGTTTGTGGATGTAATGATAGTTGGTTCATTACTCAATGCTCTTTTACATAATCTGTATGTAAAAAAAAACAACTGTCATATGAGGATATTTTTGCCTTATTCTAAGTCATGGGCTAGCTTATTATTCCATACTTTTTTCCTATGGGCACTTATTTAATTTTAAATACAGTGTCACTTTATTAATATTTCATTCCTGTCCTGAAACCACAAGACAAGTGTAGTAATTTGACTCCCAGATTAAGAAATATCAGTGCATGTTCATTTTGCTTTCAGGCACCTGGCAATGCACAGTAGCATGGAGGGTACATGTGCATGGGTTAATTACATGTCTTGCTTCTGAAAAAAGGAAGCAATCTGTCAAACTACAAAAAATAAACAGGCTGACATAAGTTAATAACATAGATTTATTGTTCACACTTGGTGTGAGCAGTTAGTAATGATTCAGGCAATCATGTTGACAAGAACCTGAGAAAGTGAGTCATGTTGTATCTTCAGTCAGAAGGAGATAGGCATAAACACGGCTCTTTATATCCCTTTTTGTTTTTCTTTCAGTCCTTATAACAGCCAATGAAATGGTGCTACCTAATTATAGAGTTTGTCTTCCCTCTTGAGGTGTCCTAAGGCAGATAATCTCTCACAGAGAGTCACAAAGACTAGTTTATATGGTAACTCTGAATCCTGTCAAGTTTACAAATTTAAATTAAGCATGACCATCGTAAAACACAGATGCTCACTCAAACTGTCAGGAAGTACAAAATAGAATCATTATGATATTAAACTTGTCCCATTAGACATGTACTCAGTGTCCTAACTTCTTATTATCCTCTACCTCTTACCTTTACATAATTGTTCAGATTTCTATTGTCTTTGAATCATTATTTAAACACATTGATCTTCATGGATATAGTATACTGAAATTAGAAATGTTACATAAAATAAGAATCTGCAAACAATTAGTATAAAAAATTGCCATCTCATTGTTCAATATTCAAATATAACATTTTTATTATTTTAAAACTATATGCTCCTGAGGATTTTCTCTTCTATATTTAATTCTCAGCTTCCTCACTCTGTGTGCAGTGAAAGTTGTGTTCCTGGATTCAGAAAATTCCCCCAGGAGGGCAAAACTGCCTGTTGTTATGATTGTACTCCATGTCCAGACAATGAGCTTTCCAATGAGACAGGTAAGTGTCAGTCTAACTCAGGTATTTCCACCTCTTCACAGTGTTCTGCAACATCTAAGCAGATGGACAAGTCCTGTGAAGGAACAATAGAGATAAGTCCTGTGCTTCTTTCACTTAGAAGTAAAAATACTTTAGTTCATTTTATCATCATTTTAAATGATGCTCAGGTCAATGAAACTCATACTTGATTTAGTTGTTTGATCCACTAAAGCCATTATTCCTTCCAGAGAGAAACATTTACCATCACAGAGTAGTCTGCTTTATTTTACCATGGCATTAAAACACACACACACACACACACACACACACACACACACACACACACACACACACACACACCATATAAATTACTGACTGTTCATGTATTTCAAAGCATATTTAGTTCATAGTTAGCACACATTGAAGTCTATGATTCTTATGTCCCTTACTTACATAATTTCATTCTTGGTTCTAGGTTCATATGAATGATCAGAAAGATCATATTTGTTTTACCTGTGGACATATTTAAAAATGTTTTATTTTAGATTTTTTTCATTTTGTTTTATTAGTGAGTGTTTTGCCTGAATGCATGTATGTGTACCATGTACTTGTTTAGTGCACATCAAAGTTAGAAGAGTGCTTCACCTGGACCTCCCAACTGGACAAGAGACCCCAGCCACTTCCTGAGACTTAGAGACCA
This sequence comes from Peromyscus melanophrys, assembly GCA_902168415.1. NCBI lineage: Eukaryota > Metazoa > Chordata > Mammalia > Rodentia > Cricetidae > Peromyscus > Peromyscus melanophrys. Next base: position 42,526 of record CABHPR010110552.1, read on the forward strand.
GCCCCCAGCTCACATCCTCCCCCTGACCTCCCATCTGGACAAGAGAACCCTGGCAGACCCTGCAATCTTCATGCCCATCTGCCCAAGACCCCAGCTACTTCCTGAGACTTAGAGACCAGCCCCCAGCTCCCATCCTGCCTCGACCTCCCATCTGGACAAGAGGTGAGTGCCTGGGCTCAGACCCAGAGAGGCCTGCTTCTAGATCCTATCCCTGGGCACCAGCCATTCCAGAGAAGACCTGCCAAACTTGACCCCAGGTTCGGGCCATTGGGCAAGATCTCCTCCACCCCCACTGAGAAGGTTCCCCTTCTCCAAGACCCCCGGCAGACCCTGCAATCTCCATGCCCTGCCCGTACACCCATCTGCCCAACACCCCAGGCACTTCCTAAGACTTAGACACCAGCCCCCAGCTCCCATCCTGCCCTGGACCTCCCATCTGGAAAAGAGGTGAGTGCCTGGGCTCAGACCCAGAGAGGCCCACCCCTAGATCGCGTCTCTGGGCACCAGCCATTCCGAGGAAGACCTGCCCAAATTGGACCCAGGTTCTGGCCATCAGGCAGGATCCCCTCCACTCCCAGCGGGAAGAACACTATAAAAAGCTAGAGGAAAGGACAAATAAAGCAGAAGAAAACAATAAATCCCTGAAAGAAAACCATGAAAAAGCAATGAAACAGATGAAGGAAACAGTCCAAGACCTGACAAGGAAAATAGAAAAAATGAAGAAGACACAAACAGAGGGAATGCTGGAAATAGAAAATCTGAGTAAAGGAACAGGAACTTCAGATGCAACTATAACCAACAGAATGCAAGAGATGGAAGAGAGGATCTCTGGCATTGAAGATACAGTAGAAGAAATAGATTCATCAGTCAAAGAAAACACTAAAGCCAACAAAGTCATGACCCCAAATGTCCATGAAATTTGGGACACCATGAAAAGACCAAACCTACAAATAATAGGGATAAAGGAAGGAGAAGAATGCTAACTCAAAGGCACAGAAAATATATTCAAGAAGATCATAGAAGAAAACTTTCCCAACTTAAAGAAGGAAATGCCTATGAAGATACAAGAAGTCTATAGAACACCAAACAGAATAGACACCCCCAAGAAGTCCCCTCGCCACATAATAATTAAACAATTAAACGTACAGAATAAAGAAAGAATATTAAGAGCAGCAAAGGAAAAAGGCCAAGTGACTTATAAAGGCAAACCCATCAAAATAACACCTTATTTCTCAATGGAGACTTTGAAAGCCAGAAGGACCTGGACAGATGTAATGCAGACACTAAGAGACCAAGGATGCCAGCCTAAACTAATATACCCAGCAAAACTTTCAATCATCATAGACGGAGTGAACAAGACATTCCAAGACAAAGCCAGATTTAAACAATACTTATCCACAAACCCAGCCCTACAGAAAGCACTAGAAGGAAAATTCCAACCTAAGGAAGTCAGATACACCCTCGAAAACACAGACAATAGATAATGCCACAGCAGTAAACCTCAAAGAAGAGAAGTACACACACACTACCACCAAAAAATAACAGGAATGAAAAATCACTGGTCATTAATATCCCTTAATATCAATGGACTTAATTCACCTATAAAAAGACACAGGCTTATAGAATGGATATGAAAGCAGGACCCATCTTTCTGCTGCATACAAGAAACACACCTCAAATTCAAAGATAGACACTACCTAAGAATAAAAGGCTGGGAAAAGACTTTCCAATCAAACAGTCTTAAGAAACAAGCCGGTGTAGCCATCCTAATATCCAGCAAAATAGACTTCAAACTAAAATCAATCAAAAGAGATCAAGAAGGGCATTACATACTCATCACAGGAAAGACACACCAAGATGAAGTTTCAATTCTGAACATTTATGCCCCAAACACAAGGGCATCCACATATGTAAAAGAAACATTACTAAAGTTTAACCACATATAAAACCTCACACATTAATAGTGGGAGACTTCAACACCCCACTTTCACCACTGGACAGATCTCCCAAAATGAAACTTAGCAGAGAAATAAAGGACTTAACTGATTTTATGACTCAAATGGACTTAATCGATATCTACGGAACATTCCATCCTAACAAAAAAGAATATACCTTCTTCTCAGCACCCCATGGAACCTTCTCTTAAATCAACCACATACTTGACCACAAAGCAAATCTCAACAGATACAAAACAATTGGAATAACCTCCTGCATTCTATCAGACCACCATGGTTTAAAGATAGATTTCAACAACAACAAAAACTACAGAAAACCTACAATCTCAAGGAAACTGAATAATGCTCAACTGAATCACCAATGGGTTAATAAGATATAAAGAAAGAAATTAAAGACTTCCTAGAGATAAATGAAAATGAAGACACCACATACCCAAACTTATGGGACACTATGAAAGCAGTGCTAAGAGGGAAATACATAGCACTAAATGCCCACATAAAGAAGTTGGAGAAATCTCACACTAGTGACTTAACAGCACACCTGAAAGCTCTAGAACAAGAAGAAGCAAAGTTTCCCAGGAAAAATAGACACCAGGAAATTATCAAATTGAGAGCTGAAATCAATAAAATAGAAACAAAGAGAACAATACAAAAAATTAATGAAACAAAGAGTTGGTTCTTTGAAAAAAATCAACAAGATAGACAAGCCCTTATCCAAACTAACCAAAAGACAGAGAGAAAACATCCAAATTAACAAAATCAGAAATGAAAAGGGAGACATAACAATGAGGAAATCCAGAGAATCATCAGGTCATACTTCAAAAACCTCTACTCAACCAAATCGGAAAATCTAAAAGAAATGGATAACTTTCTGGATAGGTAACACATACCTAAGTTAAATCAAGACCAGATAAACTATTTAAATAGTCCAATAACCCCTAAGGAAATAGAAACAATCATTAAAAGTCTCCCAACCAAAAAAAAGCCCAGGACCAGATGGTTTCAGTGCAGAATTCTACCAGATCTTCAAAGAAGCATTAATACCAATACTCTTTAAATTGTTCCACACAATAGAAACAGAAGGAACATTACCAAACTCCTTTTATGAGACTACAATTACCCTGATTTTCCAAGCCAAACATAGATGCAACAAAGAAAGGGAACTACAGACCGATCTCCCTGATGAACATTGATGCAAAAATACTCAATAAAATATAGGTAAACAGACTCCAAGAACACATCAAAAGAATTATCCACATGATCAAGCAGGCTTCATCCCAGGCATGCAAGGGTGGTTCAACATACGAAAGTCCGTCAATGTAATACACCATATAAACAAACTCAAAGAAAAAAAAAACACATGGTCATCTCACTAGATGCAGAATAGACATTTGACAAAATCCTACACCCCTTCATGATAAAGGTCTTGGAGTGATCAGGAATACAGGGAACATACCTAAACATAATAAAGGCAATTTACAACAGGCCAACAGCCAACATCAAATTAAATGGAGAGAAACTCAAAGCGATTCCTCAAAAATCAGGAATGAGGCAAGGCTGTCCACTCTCCCCATACTTATTCAATATAGTACTTGAAGTTCTAGCCAGAGCAATAAGATAACATAAGGAGATGAAGGGATACAAATTAGAAAGGAAGAAGTCAAGCTTTCCCTATTTGCAGATGACATGATAGTATACTTGAGTGACCACAAAGATTCAACCAAGGGACTGATACAACTTAGAAACACCTTCAGCAACGTAGCAAGATACAAGATCAACTCAAAAAAATCAGTAGCCCTCCTATATACAATTGACAAAAAATCAGAGATACAACTGTAGCTTGAGTTTTCCTGCCTGGCCCACGGTCAGGATAAATCTCTTTCACCTGCCAGTCCCACAGCCACTCAGACCCAACCAAGTAAACACAGAGACTTATATTGCTTACAAACTGTATGGCCGTGGCAGGCTTCTTGCTAACTGTTCTTATATCTTAAATTAATTCATTTCTATAAATCTATACCTTGCCACGTGGCTCGTGGCTTACCAGCGTCTTCACATGCTGCTGGTCATGGCGGCGGCTGGCTGTGTCTCTTCAGCCTTCCACTTCCCAGAATTCTCTCCTCCTTGTCCCACCTATACTTCTTCCTGCCTGACCACTGGCCAATCAGTGTTTTATTCATTGACCAATAAGCAACATGTTTGACATACAGACCATCCCACAGCATACAACACCCTTTACAATAGCCACAAATGATATAAAATACCTTGGGATAACACTAACCAAGCAAGTGAAGGACATATATAACAAGAACTTTAAGTCCCTGAAAAAAGAAATTGAAGAAGATGTCAGAAAATGGAAAGATCTCCCATGCTCATGGGTAGGAAGGATTAACATAGTAAAAATGGCATTCTTATCAAAAGCAATCTACAGATTCAATGCAATCCCCATCAAAATCTCAACACAATTCTTCACAGACCTGGAAAGAATAATACCCAACTTCATATGGAAAAACAAAAAACCCAGGATAGCCAAAAGAATCCTGTACAATAAAACAACCTCTGGAGGCATCATGATCCCTGACCTCAAGCTCTACTATAGAGCTACAGTAATAAAAACAGCTTGGTACTGGCATAAAAACAGACATGTGGACCAAGGGAATCGAATTAAAGTCCCTGACATTAATCTGCACACCTATGAACATATGATTTTTGACAAAGAAGCCAAAACTGTACAATGGAAAAAAGAAAGCATCTTCAACAAATGGTGCTGGCATAACTGGATATCAATGTGTAGAAGGCTGAAAATAGATGCATATCTGTCACCATGCACAAAATTTAAGTCCAAGTGGATCAAAGACCTCAACATAAATCCAGCTACTCTGAACCTGATAGAAGAGAAAGTAGGAAGTAGTCTTGAATGCATTGGCATAGGAGATCACTTCCTAAATATAACACCAGTAGCACAGACACTGAGAGAAACAATCAATCAATGGGACCTCTTGAAACTGAGAAGCTTTTGTAGAGCAAAGGATATGGTCAACAGGGCAAAGCAACAGCCTACAGAACGGGAAAAGGTCTTCACCAACCCCACTTCTGACAGAGGGCTGATATCCAGAATATATAAAGAACTCAAGAAATGAGACATCAAAATGCCCAACAGTCCAATCAAGAAATGGGCTATAGAACTAAACAAAGAATTCTCAACAGAGGAAACTCAAATGGCTGAAAGACATTTAAGGAATTGCTCAACATCCCTATTTATCAGGGAAATGCAAATCAAAAGAACTCTGAGATCCCACCTTATGCCTGTCAGAATGGCTAAGATCAAAAACACTGAAGACAGCTTATGCTGGAGAGGATGTGGAGCAAGGGGAACTCTCCTCCACTGTTGGTGGGAATGCAAGCTTGTACAACCCCTTTAGAAATCAATATGGTGCTTTCTTAGAAAATTGGGAATCAATCTGCCCCAAGATCCAGCTATACCACTCTTGTGCATATACCCAAGGAATGCTCAATCATACCACAAGGGCACTTGCTCAGCTATGTTCATATCATCATTGTTTGTAATAGCCAGAACCTGGAAACAACCTAGATGCCCTTCAACTGAAGAATGGATACATAAAATGTGGTACATATACACAATGGAATACTACTCAGCAGAGAAAAACAAAGACATCATGAGGTTTGCAGGCAAAAAAAGAGAGATTAGGGGAGCGGGAAATCCCAGCTGGATCAAGAACAGAGAGGGAGAATAAGGAATAAGAGACCATGATAAATGAATACCACATGAAAGTAAGGAGAAGCAAAGTACTAGAGAGGTCCACAGAAATCTACAAAGATACCTCCATAATAGACTACTGGCAATGGTCAAGAGACAGCCCGAACTGACCTGCTCTGGTGATAGGATGGCCAAATACCATAATTTTCATGATAGAAACCTCATCCAATGATGGAGGGAACCGGATGCAGAGATCCATGGCCAGGCCTCAGGTGGAGCTGCAGGATCCAATATGCAAGAAAGAGGAGGGTTTGTATGAGTGATAATTGTTGAGACCAAGGTTGGACAAAGCACAGGGACAAATATTTAAACAAATGGAAACACATGAACTATGAACCAATAGCCGAGGAGCCCCCAACTGGATCAGGCTCTCTGGATAAGTGAGACAGTTGATTATGATCTGTTTTGGAGACATCCAGGCACTAGAACTGGGACCTGTCCTCAGTGCATGAGCTGGCTCTTTGGAACCTGGGGCTTATACAGGGACACTTGGCTCAGCCTGGGAGGAGGGGACTGGACCTGCCTGGACTAAATCTACCAAGTTGAACTCAATCCTCAGGGGAGTCTTTGCCCTGGAGGAGATGGAAATGGGGGAAGCCTGGGAGATAGCGGGTTAGAGGTGGGGGGAGGGGGGTGAACAAGGGAATTCGTGGCTGATATGTAAAATTAAATTAAATTATAAAATAAAATTAAAAAAATAAAATGATAATAATAATAAAATTTTTTAAAAAAGTAGAGTGCTTCAGATCTCCTAGTTGTGGAGGCACAGATAGCTTTGACATCCACGTGGATGCTTGAAACTGAAACTCAGTTCTCCTTCAGAGTAACAGTATCCTGAACCACAGAACCATTTATCTACATTCATCTTTTTTATTTCTAATATAAATAGCATTCAACATTACCTTAATGAGTATCATTTCTTCCCCTTTTTCCTCCATCCCTATGTGAGTACTAGAAACATCAAGCTATTTAACTTCCATGGCAAGAGATAGCCTTCACTATCATAGGTATTAAAGATGTAAAGCATGTTTTGGACCAGAATATATCTATTAGAGAGATATGTCAGTAACCTATTATGAGAATCTTACATTACACACAATTGTTTTTAAACCTACATTTGCTATGTATCATGAATTTGAATCTAGATTTGTATTACTTCTGTGTTAACTTTGTTAACATATGCTAAAGAATGTGATAAGTACTCATTAACTTATTGTA
>CABHPR010110553.1:0-12590 GCA_902168415.1 Peromyscus melanophrys
TCTCTCTCTCTCTCTCTCTCTCTCTCTCTCTCTCTCTCTCTCTCTCTGTGTGTGTGTGTGTGTGTGTGGCGGGGGCGGGGGGATCAAATCCAGGGAGATTTTCATGTGTAACAAAACAGGAAGCATTTCCAAACATGGTTCTCCCTCACTCTCTGTCCCCTTCACGAGGCTTACCCTCATGTGTGGTAATCTGTGATTATCCATCTCAGATCGTCTTCCATTATCTGATTTCTTAGTCTCACCTCATACTTTCTCTTTAAGAATCACTATCAGATTACCACTGTAAATATGTCTATGAAAGGTTAATTCATTCTTACATTTCATATTCTACCACCTTCCACACGGTATCCAGCTCCATTTGTCCAATTATAGTCATATTTTGAAATGAAATCTAAGAACTCGAGTGTTCCTTGTCATTTTGCTGGCTCACCTAGCAACCCACGCCTAGAAACAAGATCACCTTTTCCCGATCCTCATATCACATCGTTCTCAGCTCACTTGTTTTCACTGCCATATTCTGATGTGTATTGTATGTCAATGTTTCTAGAAAATAGAGACTGAAGTAAAATTTCACTAGCCAGTGATTAATGAGAGTGTATAAATTACCAAGACTGAAAGGGAAAAGGGTGAAAGCTACACAAGTAGATCAGATGCCAGTGGGTGAACCCTTGAGATGGGTCCAGATGGGACTCATTGATTATTGCTGAGAAATCATCCTTTTAGAATCCTCCTGGGGATGACTGCATTTTCAGACACTGTCCAGAACCAAGAGTGGAGAGCCATTATCTACCTGCCAACTTCTGCCTCCCGCTGGCTTACACCATTAACAGGATAATTCTCCCCGCTTACCAATTGTACTTGAGCCATTCTTCCTGAGGCCGGGCTTTGGCTGGACCAGGAATGATGAGGAGTAAAAGAAACTATGAGGGCAGGAAGCCAAGCACTGTTGTAGGGCCTATGCCCATTCAGTGTTGGCCAACCTCGGAGCAGCAGGAAATGGAGTCAGAAGAGGTACCAGAAAGAGGACATGCCAAGGGGGTCTGAAGTGCTGTAAAATTCCAGACATCTGTGAAGTATATGTCCCCAGAGGGTGTTTGGTCTCAAGGATAGGACTTGGCATTTTAGTATCTCATATCTGTTAGTGTAAACCTCAGACATAGCCAAGCCCCCCAGATGTACCAAGAAAATACAAAATTACAGGAGTCTTAAAGTGCCTGGTGAATATATTGCAATTTAATTAGCAAACTCTCATTTCTACCGTAGGTACTTACAGTCAAGAAGTCGCAAATGAGGCAGGATTGCTTTTGTGTCCTTTTCCACATCTCTGGAACCTAAAATAGTACTTAGCACATTTTTGGTATTCAGGACATGTTTATCGGATCAATCATTTTTATCAAAACCCTAAAAAGGCATAGAAGAAGTGAAACACATGGATTTGAAAGTACTCATCATTCAAAGAAGCCACTAACAGCGATTATCAAGTAAAGGTACAGCATTCATCTGTGGCCTTGTGACTTCCCACATTTGTAGAACTGGAATAACCATAACATAGTGGAATTCAAAGGGTCACAAAATTAGAAATTCTTAGTTTAACTGTGCTGGGCACTTGGCTACATTGAACCCTGAACTTCTTATAGTCATATATTTATCTTATAGCTGTTTTTTTTTAAATAAACATAACTCTGAAACAGCATCGGGGATAAACACTTACCCAACAGAAGTAAAAAGAAAGAGAAATCAGAGTAGACATGTTTTTGAGACTATGCACTGCATCTGCCAACATTTATTTTATCAAAACATAGGCACAGAACCATGTTTAATAATAAGAGAGACCAGTGCTGTAGTATTATTATAAACTCAAAAGGGGAGATGGGATGCTCAGTGAATAATCAACTAATTTATGCTAGCAGATTCAGATACTAAGCGGTATACTATGGGCCTCTTTCTGGTTGTCAAAATTGTAGGTAGCTATTTTAACAACCATTTTATATAACCTATAGGATCTATGCTATAGCATTGTCTGTTCAGAGGAAGGGAAGCTCATCATTAGTTTTGCTGCATAGGTGATTTCAGGACCTGTCAGGATATGATGCTATAAAAAAATTGAGTGTTGCCTTTGTTCAGATTTGGTCGCACATGTAGTAGAAGAACACATTGTTTTGATTCTAAGATCCACTAGTAGACTTTTTTTTTCCAGACTGAAAACACTCCATATACCTGCCCAGTCATCTTTATTGACAGGTTGGGGCTGATTGTGGAGTCCTGATGTTTGGGTGATACCACAAAGGGAACTGATCATTGGAACAGTCACTCAGTTTCTATAATATTGCATCTGGTGAATCTGTAGTGGATGCTTTAATATATTTATAGCATTTTATTCTTCAAATATATTATAACAATTTAGTCCTCTTAGAAGATCAATTGGTAATAGCACCCAGGGTTAGTGACTACTGTTAAATTAATTCTTATTGCATTTGGTTAAGGAATGAGTTAAGAAAGCCATGACTGAAGAAAAATTGAGTTTTTCTGCTCAGTCATAATTAGTTGCAGAAAAATCACAGTACCATTTTGTCTTAAATGAAATGACTCTGAACAATTACTTCTCTGACTTCCAATAAGTACATTTACTATAACCACATTTATCTGCATCATGTAATAATTATTTTATATTAGGAACATCTGCAAGTAATTATAGAATCAATGCTAAATCAATACATGTTAGGCAAATGATCAAAAACCGATTATTCCTATAGTAGCTTACTAATAATATTCAAATTTAGTTTATTATGGCATTAGTTTTGAAATTTCAGCTCTTCTAGGTAAGACGGTTTAAGTGTTGAGTTTCTGAGGTGAATGCAAGATGGAGGTACATTTTAGATCCATTTTCTTTTTTTTTTAATTGTGGGAAGAGAGTCCCGCTCAATACCTTTTTTTTTTCCCCGATGAATGATCAATTCATGACGTCATCCAGACGAGGGCACTCACGGGAGCCGAACTTGCCACCTCTGCCACCGCAGGCCGGACGCCTAACCCCTGAGCCACCTCTCGGGTCACTTAGATCCATTTTCTTAAAGGTGGGCCTTTACTTTTTCTACAAGTTTGTTCAGATCCCACCACTGGAAACAGCGCTCTTAGAGTTCATACATAATTCTTTAGTTTGTGTCTCAATAACACAAATATCCTTAGAGGCTACACATGGGTACATATTTCAAACTCAAAACTTACTCACTTTTACAGGCGTTTTCTTTATTATTTTAGTATTTTATAAACACACAATGAAATATGATCACATATAACCTCCCTTTTCCCTCCCAACTTACCATAGATCTCCCCCATCAGAACATCCCACACATTCTACATTTCTGGGTCTTGTCATGTTGTTAGGGTAGGCAACCAAGGGATGTGGCAATAGTCTGTGCTGTTTTGGAGGCTCCTGGGAACTCTCTAAACAATAGCATGTAAGGAGGTTTCTCATGACCTGCACTGTATGTATTTCATTTAATAACCTGTGTTTTCTGGAAGAAACAATGTTCACTCATGCAGGGAAATTCACTTTGAACTCTATTTTAAGTTGCATATTGACATTAACTTATGAACTACCTGAATTTCCATAATGCTTCAATCATAATCATTGGTTTTATTTAACCAACCTTTTTTCCTCTTCTCTCCCCAACCCCCGAGCCGCAATCACTGCTTCATTTTCTAATTGTCAACAAACCTCTTCTTTCTTGTCAGTGTTCTACTGTCCTTCCATTTACTTCTTTCATATTTTTTAGAAGCCTAAGAAGAGAAAACTTACCACAAGATTCAAGCAACAGTAGACTTTTAAGAACGGCTGGTCTTTTAAGGATTTTTTTCTCCTTCACAGACTTTTCCCACCAAGTCTGCCCCCAACCCTCCGAGCAGCACAACCAGCCATATTAAAGCAAAAGCGAGATCTAAGGGTGGATTTCTACAGGCAGAATAGAAGTGACCGGACTCCTAGCAAGGAGCACACGTCAGTCTAACATGACTTACGTTCACCCTCAGACCACTAAGATGTTTATAGTCTTCAGCATCTAGCACACAAACACAGCCGTGGTTATGTAGGAACATCTAACAAATGGACAAAGTAAATGAGATAGTCAAGACACTCAAGCTAGCCTACATTCATGTTGTATGCTTCAAGTTTTTAATGTCTGAAATGGTCTGTGATATCAACATGTGTGTAATATGTTGCAAAATCAACAGCTAGAGTGTAAATATATCATATTCCTTTCTTTAAAAGGATAATGTTTAATTAGTATTTATTTAGCATCTATTGAATTGAGTGTTTGTTAAATAGAATCAATTCTCTCGTGATTGTTTCAGTTTCTACAAAACCACTGGGTGGTATTTTTTTCCTAATTACAAACCTGACATTTCAGAGTGTACTTCTTACATTTATTCTAAGAAAAGTCACAGGATAATCTTATTCAACAAATCAGTTCTTACTGATTCAGTATAAAGCTTTAGGATGCATTCTCTAAACCATTTAAAACTCCAAGTAAAGGAAATCCGTGTGACAGATTCTTCTCCTATTAAAGCATTCCTGTAGGCAGCAGGAGATAGAATTTTTCTATCCTCAAATAGTTTTACTTTAGAAAAGATGCCTGGGCTAAAAAGAATCATCTTTTCAGGACTTCATCTGGCTCCTGTTCCCTACAGCATCAACATCAGGTACAGACTCTGTTTGTATTCCCCTATAGTCCTTTATGTGTTTGTCAGGTGAGAGATAAGATTTATCTTATAAAGCATGTTGATTTCAGGGTCTAGCTAAAGTGAATACAAACACTCAGCAAAAAACATTTTCAGTTAAATTTGAAGTAGAAAACGTCCTAAGACACCCAAAATGTGCATATATATAGATACATTTTACATATATTGCCATGCTGGGGTCCAGCTAAAGAAGACAAAAAGTTCTAATTTAAAGCAAATTGCTTTAATTTGTCTACTATTCACAAATATTTAAAAATATTATCGTTACCCAAGCACTATATAAACAGTCCTACATTCAAGGAGATTTGGTTGTAGGAAAAGGAGACCTGCAAGAAAATAAGATACAGGTCAGGAAGACTGAGTAAATGGAGATAGGTCACAACACATGAACAGAAGACAACGTAGGAGCCTGTCATGAGATCAAGTCATAAAGAGAAACAAGTGATAATTTGCAAATGGCATGCATTTGGGCAAGTCTATTTAAAAGTTAGAATGTTCTCTACCTGTGGGTTGCAACTCCTTTGGGGGACAAGTGACTCTTTTGCAAATATCTACATTATCATTTATGACAGTAGCAAAATTATAGTTATGAAGTAGCAATGAAAATAATTTAATGATTGGAGTTTACCACAACATGAGGAACTGTTTTATAGGGTCATGGCACTGGGGAAGTTAAGAACCACTGTTCTAGGCGAATGGAACAGTAAATCTAAATAGAAGAGAGTTGAAAATGTGTTTAAGTAACAAATAGGATGTCTGTTATCACAGCTCTCCACTCAAGGCTCAAGGATTTTTGCAGAAGAGAATACAGAAAGATTGGAAGAGTCATGGGGAGTGGATTGTAGATGTAACCAGCTGCCTTATTAAATAAGAGACACAGAGCCAATGTAAAGATGAAAGCCAAAGAGGTCAGAGCTAAGAGTCTTACCCGCTTTCCGCCAGCTAGCCTCTCCCGCCAAGAGACCTCTCCGAAAAGGAACTACTCCCTGTGCGTTTGATTTTAAATAAGAGTTCTGTTCTGCCTTCTCATTGGTTGTAAACCCAACTACGTGACTGCCTCGTAACTACCTCTCTGTACAGACCTCCAAGTCTTCTATGGTTGGTATTGAGATTAAGGGCGTGTGTCTCCACTGCTGGCTGTATCCTTGAACACACAGAGACCTACCTAGTTTTGCCTGCCGAGTGCTAGGATTAAAGGCGTGCACCACCACCGCCCTGGCTTTCGCTATGGCTTGCTGATAGCTCTGACCCCTAGGCAACTTTATTTATTAACATACAAATAAAATCACATTTCAGTACAAATAGAATACCACTATAGTGGATGCCTTCAGCAAAACAGGGTTTTCCCCACCAAATAGGAGAGATGCACAGAGGAGCTCACAGTGATTGTGCATCATGCACAAGATCTGCACAAGCTCAAACCAAACAAAATCCAAACATGGAAGAGTAGGCACAAAACCCCATCACTAGCTCAGTAGCTATTGGCATTTCATCACTGCTGGAAGAGGAGAAAAATCTTCTCAGTAGTATGTGACACCTGTCACATGACCATACTCCAGGGCAAGCCCCACACCCAGGACCTGTCACATGACCATACTCCAGGGCAAGCCCCACACCCAGGACCTGTCACATGACCATACTCCAGGACAAGCTCCAGGACCTGTGACATCCAGGGTTAATGGGCTAACACAAACTGAACTTGATGGAGAGAGATGGGGGTGGTTAGAGGAGAGGGTAAACATAATCAAAATATATTCTATAAATTCTTAAAGAACATTATTTAAAATAAAAAAATCACATGAATGTATTTTTTTAGGAATACTATCTCGAATGCAAAGAAGAGAATAGCTGGAGATTTGTAAAAGGAGACAAGACAGTACACAGGGTGAGTCACCTTGAGGCTGACTACAGTAACCAGAAGCAGAAAGATGGAGATGTTTACAGTCGAGTCAAAGGTGCTTTCTCCAAATACTTCCCTGTGAGACACAACATGTAACACCAGAGAGCCATATCTCCAGATGTAGTTAAGAGAGGTTAGCATCTGTCCATGAGGTATTAAGAGAAATAAAATAAACATAACATATGTAAAGTGTCTAGCAGAATAACTAATAAATGGTAAGTGTGATAGGTATGGTAGTTTAAATAATGTTTAAGTCAAATAATTAGAAAAATTTCTATATGTCATACTTAGGTAGTTTAAATTGTCATTCTTAAGAAGGAATGTGTCTTTATTTTCATTTTTTAATTAAATTTGGTTTGAATTATCTTAAAAATAAGTGACATATTAATCTCCTCAACTAATGAAAACACTTGTAAAAACACAACTGTATCAGCAGAATATAAAATAATTTCTAATTCCCAAGAGCATTTTGATTACAAGAGTACTTTTACTGATTTTATTTCTCATCATAAAATTGAGCATAGAAAAAGCAATCTGCATTTACAGAAATTAATGATACTCATAAACATTGGTAACTTCATGATGCACTGATTCAATTAATAATCAATGTTAATAAAATAATCCCCAATAAACACTAATACATAGCCACAATTTATTAAAATGGTGGCTTAGGAAATATGTTGTCATTTTCTTTTCATTTCAAATTGGCTGATATCTTCCAAATCAACAAAATCATCTTGGGAAAATTGTGTATCATATATACTTGACTGTCCACAAAGGAAAATAATGATTCATTGAATATAGCAAATCAAATTCAAATTAATCAATATCATCAAGGATATACTGAAACCCCTTGTCTTCTTGTCTTTATTGCCTTTCTTACACGAAAAAGAGTGGTTGTAAAATAATAATGTAAATTTTTAAAAGGGAAGTTATTAAACAGAACATGTTGGCCTAGAATGTCATTTCCAGCCAGGACAAATTGTGACATGATAAATTACTGAGGTTCCAATGAGGCTTGTACATGTGATAACTGAGCCCCTGCTGAGAACACTACAGAAAATGCAAAACCAGAAATTCCCATCATATTAAAGACAAGCAAACATAAAGGATTTTTTCCATGATGAAATTGAAATGAACATTAGTTTTTCTACAGAATCATGGTCAAATGATATTTATTTAGTTCTTAGAAGAGAAATTTGCATGGATTTGCTAAGACCAAGACATTACCTACTAGTCTTTTTAAAATTTTTTTAAAAATAAGGAAGAAGAAAATTCTGTTCAGATACTTAGATGTGATGTCTAAAATTTAACCATGGCATCTCAAAAGCTCTGTCTATAGATTTATAAATAATATGAAATACTATATTATCTGCAACAATGAAGTTTGCAGTGGTCACATAAATTTTAACAACAAAGATAATTAATGAATTTTAGTCTATTACTAAGTGGAAATTCTATTTCCAAATCTATATCATGTCATAGTGTTTAAAAATCTTTATCAACACCAGGCAGTGGTGGCACATGCCTTTAATCCCATCACTTGGGGGGGGCAGAGACAGGAGGATCTCTATGAGTTTGAGGCCAGCCAGGTCTATAGAGTGAGTTCCAGGACAGCCAAAGCTACACAGAGAAACCCTATCTCGAAAAACCAAAAAGAAAAAAAATCTTTATCAAGTTTTTATATTAACAAACTTCTTTTTTTATGTGTAAAATTAAATTTATTTGTTTCAGGTTCTTTTTTATATATTTTTTATTTTATAAGTAACTTAATTTCACATATCAGCCACGGATTCCCCCATCCTCCCTCCTCCCATCCCCCAGCACTCCCCGCTAACTCACCCCCCATTCCCACCTCCTCCAAGGCAAGATCTACTTCTACTTGGGACTTATCTCACAGAGAGAAACTGGTGGGAAAAAAGGGTAGTTCCCACTCACCACTTCAGTCTCACTCTTAAGACATAATTGTTTGTGATTTTTTTCTCTGTTGCTCTAAATGACACAGTTATATAGGGACATCAGCTGCCTTCAGTTTTCTAAATAATATCTGTAACACAAACTGGTTGTTAGTTTTGCTTATTTCTTAATCATAGATGGCATATACTGAGGCCCTTTACAACCAGACAAGTAAATATTTTTTATAATTTCTCCTTTCCTTTCACCCTTCTTACATCCACTAATAAAAAAGACTTCCTAGTGGTCAAAATTTGAGTAATAGAGTAAATAAGGGGTCATTGAAACACAACCCAATGTATAAAATTAATTCCTGTGAGTACATCCTACTATGACTGAAAATCGAATTGGAAAAGAGTGTTTCCCACTGTGAAGACATATATCACTTACTTGTAAATGTGTATCTACACATGTATACACACACACACACACACACACACACACACACACACACACACACACACGTATTGAATGTTCAAAGAGGAAGCAAAGCATACATCCCATTCCTCAGATGTGGGCTACCTGGTGACTTGTTTCAATCAATAAATGAAGAGAAATAAAATAACTTTGTAGAAAGGAACCTAAAAAATATTCGCCTGTGAAGGTAAATGAATTTAATACAGCCAATAATGTCTAGTTTCTTTGTTGGATTATAAACAAATAGCCTCTCCAAATGAATGCAATCCCAGCCTTACTCTTAGAAAAACATCATTTAGATTCAATTGAGAAAATCCTATGAGACAGCTTACCAGTAATCACTAAAAGTGAGAAGGCAAAGAGATCCAGAATAAAATATGGAAAGTAATTAATAATAATGTACCAATAGATATGATAGATACATTACATTAATTTGTCACAAGTAGAGAAAAAGCTGCAGAGTACATGGGGGTGTCTATAGTATTTGCAACTTTTCTACCATTTTTTAAAGCTTTCTGTTTTTATGTAATTCACACAAACAAACATGTTATGTGTATTAATAAAGTATCATGTGATGTCTCAATGCATGTATACATTGTATAATTTTGTTAAATATAGCACTTCAAAAATTCATCATTTTTAAAAAATATTTATTTATTTATTGTGGTGTTTGTTTATTATATATACAGTGTTCTGCCTGCACATATCCCTGCAGGCCAGAAGAGGGCACCAGATCTCATTACAGGTGGTTGTGAGCCACCATGTGGTTGCTGAGAATTGAACTTCAGGACCTCTGGAAGAACAGTCAGTGCTCTTAACCTCTGAGCCATCTCTCCAGCCCAAATTCATCATTTCTTTGATGAAAATATTCAATATTCTTTCTACCAGTTTCAAAACCACATAGTACATCATCCAGATCTATAATCACTGGACTGTCCAGCAACACACTGCCCCTTCTTCCTGCTCCATATTGCTATAACTCAGCAAACCCAGAACCCATTCACTGATGAGCCCTCCTCAACCTTCCCTCCCCGCCTTCCCTTTCTAACCTCTGACAATCAGCATCACTAGATCTCAATCTTAATTTCTGAATATTAAAAACCAAAAACAAACCATTTGAAAGAAAAATAGAATTTCTGTCTTTCTGTTTTTCCAGGCACATTTGACATAGGAGCCTGGACTACATGCAAATTGCCTGGTTGCCCTAAAGCCCCTGTGCTGCACAAATAAAATGGAGGAAATACAGAGATAGGAAAGGATGCCTGAAAACATCCAACAGCTCTGGCCAGAGACTGGAGTCACGTCGTCCTTGTGAGAACTGAAATCTTCAAAAAGCTCCATGTGACTCCAAGAAGAAGATTAAGCCGAACCTTAACCAAAATGCAAATTTATCAAATAATTGTTATTGATGTTTTAAGTCACTAGTATTTTTAATTTTTCTTTACACTTACAAACTTGTAGATGATTACAGTGTTCAGCATAATGTGGTTTACTGTTTTTGTTTTTATCTTTTTCAGACATGGTCTTGTGCTGACATGGCTGACCACAAACTTGTTATGAAGCTTAGGAGAAGCCGACTTTGAACTCCTTATTCCTCTGCCTCTACCCCCGAAATGCTGGGATTAGAGAAGTGCACCACCACAGCTGGCTGAGTGTTTTGTTTTTGTCTTTTTTGTTTTTCTTTTTGAGATTACAGTTTAATCACATTTCTCCCTCCCTTTTCCCCTCCAAACTCTCCACGTGTCTCGGTGTTTTGGTGCATGTATACTATGTACATTGTGGAATGACTGACTCAAGCTAGTTAGCAAACAGAATAAGCTCACTACATATTGATATGGTTACCAATGCAGCAGCAAGTATGATTTTTACAAAATCATACCTAGGATGGATTTTTAATCACGTTTTGATTAATATTGTCAAAGGTCTTTAAATGTAGCCCCTTGAGCACTGGAAAAATTTGCATTTAAAAAATAACTTAATTCTATTCTTTTCCCTGTTCTCAGAACTCTAGGTCAATGTGTAGTGTCTCGAATAATGTAGCATAAGTAGTGAAGCTTACACTTGGGTAACTATTACTTTTCTCATATGTTCCTATAATGATGTAATTTAATTTATATTTAAAGAATCCCTTTGGTTTAATACTTTTTCCTATTTTTTAATGCTGTTAATAATACTTTAACATTTAGATATTTTTTTCTCTTTGCCCTTTTTAAACTGTTTGAGGATTTTGTACATGTATAGAATGAAATATGATGGCATTTACTCTCTTTCCCTCCCTGCAACTCTCCTCATAACTCTCCCCAAAATGCCCTCTCGTCCTCTCTTGATTTTATGCCCTTCATTCTATATTTATTTTATTTTTAAAACAACGGACTTATACTTCTTTTGGAATTTCATGCAATGTATTTTGAAACACACCCATCTTTTCCAAATCGCAACTCTTTACATAACCATCCCTCCCACCCTCCTATTCCTTCCCAGACAACTCTGATATTTTTTTTTTCCTCATCAAGTTCAGTTTGCGTTGCCCAGCTAGTTCTGGGAGTGGGGCTTGCCCCAGCACATAGTTGACCTCCTAGGGGTCTCATCATTAAAGAAAACAGCTTCTCTCCGAGCACCTATAAAGTGTCAATAGCTTCTCAGCCATGGCTCTTTGATATGACATAGCATATTATTTATTTCATTTATAAATTACACATGTATGTGCAGTACACGTCATACATGAATAATATAAACATATGTACACAACACACAGATGCATACATGTACATGAGTCTTTCATTTACTTTTCATTAGGTTTCTTTTGACTTTTGAGACATAATGTCACTTACATAGGGACGGCTAGGCTTATGCTTGTAATTTTCCTGTCCTCGGCCTTCTGAGGGCTAGGATTATGGGAGAGTGCCACCATGCCTTATTCTAAGAATAGATTGTCCTATTTCTTGTTTTAACCTTTGCTTCCTTTCATACTTCAAAGTGATACAATAAAAGTGTACAACATTTGTTGTTGTTTTTAATTGGCTGTTTTGACCAAACTGTGATCAAAGCTGGATATCAGTCACTGTACCTGGCTTATAATAATTACTCCATTTTATTCTCAACAGCTGAAGTGAACTAGAGAAAATTTCTCTTTGGTTATGGACTGGGTTGCACTTGCTGAGAAGTTACTGCTGGATGAGGGATGGAGGACTTGAATTCAAATACAACTAAATTATTCTTCTTTTAGAATCACTTCTCACTCCAAACCTCTGATCCAGTGTCACACTGCCAGGAAAGCTTAATCTCCGTTTTGGTTGTTGCTCTTCTGCACTTTGCAAGTCCATCTCTTTCTCAGTTTCAAACCATGCTCTTGGAGTTGGAGAGATGGCTCAGTCTATGAATCATGTACCCCACAAGCATAAGGATCTGAGTTTGCTATTCAGAACCTATATGAAAATCTGAATGTACAAGTACTTACTTGTAATCACAACATTGGGAGGTGGAGATGGGAGGATCCCTGGAGCTGATAGGCAGTCAACCTAGCCTGATGAGCAAGCCACAGATTCAGATAACAGACCCTGTCTTCAGAATCAAGATGGTTGTC
>CABHPR010110554.1:0-27740 GCA_902168415.1 Peromyscus melanophrys
CACACACACACACACACACACACACACACACACACACACACACACACTACAAATAAATGAATAGCTACAGATTAGTGCATCAATGTATCAAATTGGGGCCATGTTTAGAGTATGACCCCATATCCATGTGCATGCAGGCAATAATATTGGGACTCAGTAGGTTATAAAAAATCAATTAATTAACTAACAAAGAAGAGGAAGGGAAGATGGAGATGAGTGAATCTGGAAGGACATGGGGTAGGGAGTAACAGGTGGATATGATCAAAATACATCATGTGTACTATGGAGTTACAGAATAAAATGATCCTTAAATTGATGTTAGACAACCAGAATTTCTAATATGATATAACCCAGAATTTAAACAACATATCATTACTGTTCCATGACAAAGTTCTCATATAAGTTGTTATGAGTTGAGTTTATATATAGTTGGGTGCAGGGGACACTGAGTCACCTGTTTCTAATTAAGCTTCTTCACAGACATTTACCTTTCCAGGGAAGATAAGCTGTGGGAGAGTTGGCTCTGCAGATAATTTCTTTCCTTGGGCTATATAATATAATTTTTAGCCATATTGTATTCAGATAGTCATAAAGGAGTCAGTTTTTCATTTTATTCCCCAAGATGCTCTGCACTTCAAATTTTCTTAGACTTAGGGAAAAAGTTTTTTTTTTAATTTATTTATCGTGTGTGTGTGTGTGTGTGTGTGTGTGTGTGTGTGTGTGTGTATGCCACATGTGTGTAGTTACATGTGGAGGCCAGAAGAGAGTATTGGATTCCCTAGAACTGTTGATACAGGCAATTGTGAGATACCAGACATAGGTGCTTGGAACTGAACTGGGGTTCTTTGGAAAAGCAGTAAGTGGATTTTTAAAGAAGAAAAACATTATCACACCATTTTATCCATGACTTCACAATGTATGGGACCTGTTCAGACCTACTGGTGAAACAGACCTTTGCATGAATCTCTAGTTCCATCATTTTGCCATTGCTTAGTAAATGAAAAGGCATATTTTCATTTTAACCAAAGAGCTAAGAAAATTTGAAAAACATTTAAAATCGTGGGGTCTTTGGTGTGATGGTGAACAAGAAAATGCTTGAAAATAATTGCATACTTGCAAGGTTCTTTTCTCAGTGGATCTGCAGTTGGCTTGAGCAGGCTTAAATAAAGCAGCATAAAAGCTGAAACAATGCTTTTCAAATCTCATACTTTTGAAATGATTTAAAGATAGGCTAGGCACAAAGTGGAGAGAAAGTACCAGATATACCTCCAAGATCTTCCACTGCCCTTTTAATTAAATATCAAATCCATTTTGGCAAATTATTTTACCATTTATTTGAGAAGCTGGAGAGAGTTTCCTTCAATTATATAAACATACTAATGATTGCAGTATCATGCTGTTCTGTTTCTGTTTGCTTATTTTGTTTCTCAAACAGGAATTCAGTTCAGGGCTGGATGGCTTTGCATTCTCCTTTGAACTTTTAGTTTTCCATTTGTGTTCAAGACACTTCAGCTCAAAAGCATTGTGTACGATTTATGAGATAGGAATATACAGTCAGAGGTAAATACTGCAGGCCTGGCTAGCTTATACTCTGCACATTCCTAAGAAAAGCCAACTTTCCTGGCAAGAACTTGTATAACTCCTGAGCACTGAACCCTGGAATTTTTCACTTGACAAGAATGTTTTTTTTTTCATGCCTGAGGCTTTCTGCATATTGCATCAATATTTCCTGATAGTTTGTATTATTAGTAAATAGTTGATACTCATCTGTTTTTTCCAGGGATTTTGTAGACTATGAGTTACCAAAACCAGATGCAGGTACTTTATGTTTCCATGTCACAGCCCCATTAAAACAGTTACTATATGGACTTGGAAAGAGACATTTCCCATGTGATGTCACATGTTAATGCTGTGAGATTAGCTGCATTTTTGAATGATTCTATTGAAAACATACTTGGAAGCTGGCAATGGGTTCCTTATAGAATTTGCTCCATACATTTCCCCCCTTGGCAATTTTAATATGAACTATTTACTCTTGTCTAATGTCAAACATGACTCTCACTTCAAGAGGAATAAGATTATTTATTCTGTGTCAAATAGTAGCAGCCATGTTCTGGGAACACTGATTAAAGGTGTGTAGTTGAAAGCTTTCCTGTGTCACACCTGGTCCTGCAGCCAGCTTGTAAAATAATCACTCAGAAGCTTATATTAATTATAACTGCTTGGCCATTAGCTCAGAATTATTACTGACTAGCTCTTACACTTAAATTAACCCATAATTCTTATTATGTTTAGCCACATGGCTAGGTACCTTTTCTCATTTCTGCCTTGTCATCTTGTCTCCTCTGTGTCTGCCTGGTGACTCCTGACTCAGCCCTTCCTCTTCCTAAAATTCTCCTTGTCTGCTTATCCCACCTATCCTTCCTGCCTGGCTACTGGCCAATCAGCATTTTATTTATCAACCAATCATAGCAAAATACATATTCGCAGCATACAGAATGACATTCCCAGCAAGGGTGCTTTGAACAACATGGTCCACTGTGGAAGCAGGTATGTGAAGTTTTTATAGCCACAGAACAAAAGGAAATGATGAATCAAGCAATATCCTGAATACATTGGTGGAGACATCAGGTGGGTTTGTTTCAACAAAGTAGATACATCTCTGCTGTAGGTATCTGATGCTAAGTGATGACATCGATAGTCTTTTTTGGGTTGATGGATAATAGGTCTGCAGAATACACTGCAAAGTTTTGTTAAATAGTCAAAAGAATGCTATGCCAGACACAAAAGTGGGAAACAAATATTTATTAAGGGAAAAAGACAGCCCAACATGATTTCCCCCTTGGTTTTGAAATGTGCCAACTCTGTTTCAAAATACAACTCAAATACAAAATTCCCATCAACCATGTAGAAACTTGGACATAGGTGTAGCATTTTGGTTTCCTAAGAAATTCATTCAGTTCTCATTTTTCACTATTGGCCACATTTGTCCATGGGAAATTAAAATTTGTAATATTAATTATGGTACTAAGAAGGCCCATTTCTAGGAGCTGATAAAGTGAGGCTGAATAGTTGGGAAAACAGTATGTATGAGAGGGAAATTGTTATTAAAGTATTAAGGAGAAGTCTGTGCATTCTATCACTGTTATTAGCCATCATCATGATCCAGGCTTGAATTTTCCCTTTTTCAACATTCTGCATGTGACACGGAGTAGATATATTAAATCTAAAGGTAAAATAATCAAGAATATACTATGACCTAAATACTGTAATGGGCAAAGGAAACAAATACTTTTACCAACCAAATAATACTCAGTATATATCATCATATTCTCTATCTAAACTCTGTTTTCTTCTTTGCAGTCATTTACGTGGCATGAAGCATTTATCTGATATTTCTGATATTTGAAACAATTTATTATTATTATTATTATTATTATTATTATTATTATTACTTTTCATTTATCTCTCTTGGTTAGTTTCATTTTATACCCATAACAATATTTGGAGTAACTAACTAAAATTTTAGGAAAAATTAGTATTTAATACCTGTCTTAGTCAGTGTTATATTTTATAAGGAGATATGACCACAGCAACTTTTATAAAAGAAACAATTTAATTTATGTTTGCTTATAATTTCAGAGGTTTAGTCCATTATTTTCATGGCAGGATATTCAGGAAGACATGGTAGCTGAGAGTTCTACATCCAAATCCACAGGCAGCTGGAAAAGAAAGCCACTAAGCCTAATTTTTAAAACCTTACAGCCTACCCCCCAGTGACACACTTCCTCCAACAAGGTCATGCCTATTCCAACAAAGCCACAACTCCTAATTGTTCTAGGTAGTGCTACTCCCAGATGACTGGGCATTCAAATATATGAGCCTATGGTGGCTATTCTTATTCAAGCCCCTACAATATCCAAGTTATTCACCTGTTATTTGTGACTAAACATATTAGTTTCCCTGGTTCATTGGTGTTATGTCAGAGTCCCAGCTGTATTCACAGGGCAGATTGTCATGAGTACAGGTTATGCTATGACAGGCAACACAGGCAGCTGTGTTTGTGTTTGTTTTCTTGAATCAGAATGATAGTTCATTAAGAGATTTTAATACAGATTTTGAGTACTCTTAGGAAAGGCATTCAGGAAGAAAGTATGACCCACCTGAGTATGTGGGTGTGGGCTTTGTACAAGCTGTCCAGTGACATACTTTAATCATTTAGCTCTGTCCACACCTTTCCTAAGATTCTGGGGTGAAAAAAAAATCCTTTAGAGTAGAAATATATAAACATTTCAGCACAATTTCTGCCTAAGGAGTAGAGAGTTTCGGTGTCTATTCTCCTCGTAGGTTTACACTAACAGGCTAAAAGAATCTTTCCTTTGATACAAACACACACACACACACACACACACACACACACACACACACACACACACAACCTGCTGAGTCCACTTATAGTTGTGCTGTGTACATTTGTTCAGGGCTGCCCTATCTGGGAGCTTGTTCCTGGAGAAAACTGGTTCTTTTCTCAGCAGCTATTAATTGCTTATAGTTCTTCATTTGGGGGTGGCTCCTTGTGAAATCTCCCCATCTACATTGACTGTTGTTATCAATATGCATATCTTGTTTAGGCCAAATTGTTTTTACATGACAGCTTCCTGTCATATCCAGAAGACACTATCTCTAAGAAAGCACGTATCCTTGCCTCAAGCTCTTATAAGCTCCCCTCCCACCAAACACACACATCTTTTCTAATATTCCCTGAATCTTAAGTGAAAGAGTTCCATTTCAATGTATCAATTGTTGTTGGACATTCCATGGTCATTTATTCTCTTCATTTTGACTAGTTGTAATGTCTGTAATGGTCTCCACCTGCCTCAAAAAAAAAAAAGAGCCTATAACATTTTTATGTTATAGTTAAAATGGTGAGTATAATTTTTAACAAAATGAAATACAATATAACGAAAATGAACACATTGAAGTAAAACATATCAAACCAACAGAAGTGAAAGAGCCAAAGAGAAATAAGCATAAGAAATAAGAGACTCACTTGTTCACACATTCAGAAATCCCATAAAATTACTAAACTAAAAGCTATAACATAAAAGCAGAGGACCTGGTGCAGACCTGTTTAGCTCCTGTGCATGCTCCTTCATTCTCTGTGAGTTCATGTGAACTTAGCTCAGTAAGATATCTTCTTCAGTGTAAGTTACCATTTCCCATTTGATTTGCTCACATCACATTAATTGAAGCCAGATTCATTTCTCTTACCCAATGTGTGTCTTAGAGAAAAGACAGTGTGAAATGTGATTTCTCCTTCCATGGTTGCTCAAAAAAGTACTTCAATTGCATTTGATGAGATACTCTCCACAACTTTTGACCCAAGTACAGTTTTATTGATTTGTTTCTTATGATGTCTTTAGTGTTAATAATTAGTGACACTTTATGAGGCCAAAGTTACTGAAAATCTGTGATTCTGCAACTTAAATCTTAATATAAACGTACAACTCCAGACCTACTCATCTATTCATAAAATGTGATTCAATAACACCTTGTTCTACAGCAAGAGCAGCATTCCAGGGCTCAACTTAGCCTTCATTTTCTTCCTGAATTTGGACTCTTTCCTTATTTTCAGGAATGAGACCATTATCTAGGTTTTAGTCTTTGATCATTTGACCTGGTCTTTGCATAATGGAAGTGTTTTCATGACAAAAACAAATATGATAAGGTAGTCCTGCACTCCAGATCCCCACAGCATTTCTAACCCCAGTATTTGAATACTAAAGAGAACTCAGATTTGGATCTCTTTAAAACACAAAATCCAGCCTTGATGTAATAGTATGTACCTGGTCTTATAGTAACATATGATAAATGCATGTTTTGTTGATGTTCCAGGGAGGCTTGCTCTTTTCTGAGGGAGACAGAGGGAGGGTGGATCTGGAGGAGAGAGGAGGTGGGGAAGAGAGACTAGGGGAAGGAGCAGAAATGGCAGTCAGGATGTAATGTTCGATAAATAAATAAAAAGATTCATATACAAAACAACAACAACAACAAACTCACAACATTTCTGCTCAGTGTGGTAAGTGCTTGCTGCCTAAGCCCAAGGGCTTCAGTTCAGATCCCTAGCACCTCTGTAAATACCCTTGCAAAAATCCAGTTTTACAGCACATTTCTCTTACCTCAGCTCTGACAAAGGGGTTGAAAGTTGGAGAAGAATGGAAAGAGTAGGATCCAGAGGACTTGCTAGCTATCGGGTACAGCGGAAATATCAAGCTGCTGGTTTGATGAGAGACCTCCATTGAAAAGGAAACAAGTAGGGAGATGCAGAAAACCAGATGTTAGCATCTGTCCTCCACACGCACAGGCATGAATGTGTGTAAACCCAAACACATATAGATGCACTCACATACACGCACCAGGCCATAGAAATGGTTGAATGAATGAATGAGTGATAAGTAAATAAATAAATAAATAAAACGCAAACACAGAATAATAGTAAAGGTTCACGATAATTAAACACAATTTACTTTAGACCAACAGCTGTGGAGCCTTCATGGGACTGGACTAGGCCCTCTGCATAAGTGCTACAGTTGTGTAGCTTGATTTGCTTTTGGGACCTTTGGCAGTGAGATCAGAATCCATCCCTGGTTCATGAGCTGGTTTTTTGGATCCCATTGCCTGTGGTGGAACACCTTGTACAGTCTTGAGGCTTGGACCTGCCTCAACTGAATGTACCAGACTTTGCTGACTCCCCATGGAAGGCCTTACCTTTCAGGAGGGGGGGGAGGGGGGGGGGTGGGGGGGGGGAGGCTGAGGAGGGGAGAGGAAGGAGGGATGAGAGGAGGATCTTCAGTTGGTATGCAAGATTAATAAAAGCATTCTTAATAAAAAAAACACAACCTACTTAATTCATTTAATATATTTTGAAGACATTGGGTATTAAATTTATAGGTATGTCATAGTAATATCCAATTTTTGAAAGTTCAGTGAATGAACTGGGACTCTATTCAGTGGTTCTAATTGATTGTATATTGTTAGTATTCTGACTTGCCCCTTGGGGACCCTCCCAGCAGTCTGAAGTTATCTTATGTAAAGTCCCTTTTTAGAAAAACTCCTCCCCCTTCACTCTCTTTCCCCACTCTAGCCAGAGGTAGCCTGCACCTCTCTCTCTCTCTCTCTCTCTCTCTCTCTCTCTCTCTCTCTCTCTCTCTCTCTCCCTTTAATAATAAAAAACTTTCCATGTGGATGCTGGGTCTGCAGTGTGAGTAACTTTACACCTTACCATGAAGCTGTCCACCTAGCCCACATGGCATGTCTCACCTGCTGTGGGACACCTTGTGTTCAAACCCACCAAGGCCTCTCGAGAACAGTTTCACATTAAAGTATATAAAATGAAAATATTCTGTGTTACATCTCTGTATCTCTGATTCTCCATTGTCCTCCATAAAGACATTTTTGACTTTTTGTTTCCAAGACTGTTGCTACAGTGTGTATCAATATATGTATATTACTTTAACTGTATTATGATAGTTTTAAGTTTACAAAATGGTTAATTTCTTATGAAATTTTCTCAGGGTGTTAAACTGTTCTACTAACAAATATCAATGGGTTTATTTTTTGAAATACTTTCTATTTTTATTTTTTTTTCTTTTCAATTTTTTAAAAGTTTTATGTGTATGGATGTTTGGTCTGCACGGATGTCTTTGTGTCACCTAGAACTTTAATATTCAAATACTAGCACTGAAAGTACTGTTGGAATCTTCAGTGCAATTCTGTCCTGTCCCAACCATTTTAGTCAGTATGCATTGTTAACAGATGAAACAAACCCACCTATGAGTATTCTATACATTAAAGTCGTGAGGGTGAAATGAATCTCTTCAATGTGTTTAAAACAATTGATTATATACTTACGGGACAGATTTTAAAGATTTGTGGGTTGTAAATAGAAAATTTAGAATCAAATAAGAACACTATAATTAGCCCCTAGCTGAAGAAAATTAAGCAAATCACTCAGTAGTTCAACAAGTAAAGAAAGAGAAATCTTTTTTTTTTTTTTTTTCTTTTTTGAGACAGGGTTTCTCTGTGTAGTTTTGGTGCCTCTCCTGGCCTGGAACTCACAGAGATCCGCCTGGCTCAGCCTTCTGAGTGCTGGGATTAAAGGCGTGCACCACCACCCCAGTAAGAAGGAGAAATCTTTTTTGTTTGTTTGTTTTTGTTTTTGTTTTGTTTTGTTTTTTGTTTTGTTTTTCAAGACAGGGTTTCTCTGTGTAGCTTTGCGCCTTTCCTGGAACTCACTTTGGAGACCAGGCTGGCCTCGAACCCACAGAGATCCGCCTGCCTCTGCCTCCGAGTGCTGGGATTAAAGGCGTGCCCCACCACCGCCCAGCAGAAGGAGAAATCTTAGTGTGTCTTAGTCAGTGTTTCTATTGCTGTGAAGAGATTCCATGACCATGGCAACTCTTATAAAGAAAAACATTTAATTGAGGCTGGCTTACAGTTCAGAGGTTCAGTTCATTGTCATCATGGCAGGAAGAATGGCTGTGTGCAGGCAGACAAGGTGCTGGAGAGGAGCTGAAATTTTACATCTGGATCCACACGCAGCAAGAGGAGACTGAGACACAATAGGCCTGGCTTGAACTTTTGAAACCTCAAAGCCCACACCCAAAGTGATGCACTTCCTCCAACAAGGCCACACATACTCTAACAAGGCCACACCTCCTAATAGTGCCACTCTCCAGGGGCCTATGGTGGTCATTTTCTCTCAAAACATCACACAGTGTATCCTGAGATTTGAATGAGATCGATGCTACCACCTGGAGCACAGTGAGATTTAATAAAGATTAAAATTTTAACTTGTATACAAAATAAATTTAATAACAACATTCATTGTAGGATCTGTAAGGCCTTTTGTCCTGATTTAAGCCTCCAAAACCCCATATTTGGGATTTATGGAAAGAAAGACACAGTAATCTCCTGAAGTGTTCCCGCATGGGGAAGACACTGAGCTTAAGAATGACTCTCCCCTACTCTGCTCTTTCACTCAGTCTTTCATAGATGTTTAATAAAGTAGAAATGCATAAATTATTACTTTTTACTAGTGTGAATTTGGACACAAATAAATTTCTATTTACCATGCCAACATTATATAAGTGAACATTTCACTAAATTAAGTGCCACATGTCTAACACTGACATGACTTGGATACCAGATTTAGTGCACTGTACATTTGTGGTGTTTTATAATCGCTTTGTATGGAGCAGACATACAAGAAAGCCTTCTAGTAAATTATCAAGGCTGGAAAAGATTTTGCCAAATTCTCCACATCAGAGAAATGCTGTCAACAATGCCAAAACAAGAGCTGGGCCTTTCACATTGACATTTTGAAGCACAGCGCTGGATGTGGGACCCAGGATGGCCCCTGGCTGTCATCAGCGTTCAGGACCACCCAGTAGATTGCTCCTAATTATTGAATTCCCCTACTGTAATATTTTCCAGAGGAATAAATTGACTCTTGTACAAAAAAAAAACCCTCAAATTAGGTATAGACATGCTATTAATACTTCAGCATTTATGATTACAAAATCACCTAAACGTTATTACTCATTATAAAATTCCTCTAAAATTGATTTTATTTATTATGGGTATAGATGAGTCGAGAAAACTAGTTTATGTTTTTTATTTTTTTTTATTTATTTTTGTTTTATACAGGGTCTTGTGTACACCAGGATGGCCTCAAACTCATTTTTGACTCTGTACTCAAGGATGGCCTTGAGCTATTGATTTCCCTGCACCTACCTCTTGAGTGCTGGCATTAGAGGCATGCATCAACATACCTATTTTCTGTAGTGCCGGGGATGGAATCCAAACTGAGCTTCATTTCTGGTCCTTTCCCTTTCTTGATAAATGTTATTCTACACGATGGTGATATACAAAGATCATGTTAAATTTTGAGTATACAGAAGTATGTTTGTCATTTTCTAAAAGTCAAGGGGATTTTAGTCTTCTAAGAGATGGAGAAAGTCAACAAGGACTCTAGTTTAATGGAGCTCATGATAGGATGTTTGAATTTAGAATCATAGAAGAGAGATGTCCTATATGTAAATTTAATAGTTAAAATTTGGGAGTTAGCAGAGATACTATTACAAGTCAGGATTTTCAGGTCAAGGCAACGTTAAAGGAAAGTATCTTGAGAAATTTTTACTATCTACTGAGAAATACTAAAAAGAATGCCAAAGCCCTACAAATGTTCTGAAGACCTTTTTGTTCTAGTTACTATGATCTATCTGCTTGACACAGTACAGACTAGCCATTAAAATGAGGTGGTTTCAATTAAGTAACTAGTTGTCTTTATCAGAATGGTTGTGGGCATATCATAGAGGGAGTGTTCTGATTGGTAAAGGATGCAGGAAGGTGAAGCCTACCCTATGCAGCACCATTCCCTATACTAAAGCTAAGTGAGCATGAGCCTGAAAGCCGTCCAGCAAGTTGCATTCCTCCATGGTTTACAATTTGAGTTCCTGTTTGAATTTCTGCTCTGACTTCCTTCAATTATGGACTATGACTTACAAGTACAGACCAAATAAACCCTTTTTTCCCTTAAGTTGCTTTCTGTCAGAGTGTTTTGTCACAGCAACAGAAAGGAAACTAGAACATTTTAAAATTAGGTTTAGTTTTTGTCCAGTTAAAATTCTACCTCTGTTTAGTTTGGTAAATTAGATGACCTTAGTGAGTGTGAGTCATGTACATCTACCTTATTTTACTTTTAAAATAAGTGATGCACGCATTAGTACTCACTGATACAAGACAAGTAATATCTGGTCTGGATGCAGTGATTCACTGTGTGGACTTCTAATACCACCACCACCACCCCCTGCCCCTTGTGTGGGATATTAAAAACAAAGAAGACTCTTAAATACACAGTCACCCTACCATTCACACACATGCAATAAAGTCACAAAGTTGTAGCTTTTAGTAATCCTTAGAGCCCAGAACGTAGAAGGGTGAGACTCAAGGATCACAACAGATTTGTAGCTAGCCTGGACTACAGAGCAAATTCCTTTCTCAAAACAAACAAACAAAAAGTCATTATCAAAGCTACTTAGCACATCGGTCTGTCTGCAGGATCTTCATAGCACTGTCAGTGTGTGTATGAATTCACATGCTCAGGGAAGGAAATGGAGGCAGTGGGTGGCTTTATGTGCCACTTTTCTGAACTTGAGATCTGCATGCTCTGAAGTGGTTTCATACTTAAATGTAGGATCCACTGTTACTTTCCTTAACATTTTACTACATTTTATTCATTTATTCTGTGTGCATTTGCGTACATATTCATCTGTGTGCGTCTGTATACGTCATGACATATGTGCAGATCAGAGGATAACTTGCATGAGTTGGGTGGGTCCTTACTACTGCCATGAGAGTCTTGGGGGTCAAATGCAGGTCATCTGGATTGGGTGCCAATGCCTCTTCTCATATCACCAGCCCCTGTGTCCATTTTTCACATTATTCCAAGCATGGAAAAATTGTTGTCTTTGGCCTACTCTCTTCTATCATTTCATTACTACCTCTGCCAATAATGGAAGAAACATTATGCACTTCTCAGGTGCATTTGTATCCCCCAGTGGGAGTTCATAGAAAAAAGAAACATATAATCACTCCTAGCCTGGTGTAAATTGTCAAAATGATACACAATTAGTGAACTGATGTGTGAACTCCCCCCAGGAAAGCTACTCCACAGTATGCTCATTAGCTCCAGGCTGGGGCACCATTTTAGCTCTATTTCTTTCTAAGTAGCAACTCCCCTAGGGTTCACATAATATGTATTTTTTTCCAATCCTAAATTGCTTTAGCAATGAGATTTGTGCATGATAACTCCTGGATGTCCAGCCTGTCTCAGCAAGTAGAAGCTGCCCATGCTAACTGACCTGCTTCTAAAGACAGGAATATATTATCCACTGTTGTAATTGGGGCAATACACAGAAGCCCTGTCTATGGCTCTCCTATGCTTTATCTTCAGCAGAAAACTTCTCTGTCTGTCTGTTCTTACTCATTGTTTTTAGTTTCAGTCATTAAATTTATGGGTTGTTGAGTATGAAGGCAGGGTCCTAGCCCAAATATCCTCTAAGGCTGCTATATCTAATTGGCTATCTAACAATAGTAGATACATGTTATTAGAAATGTGTCTAAGCCTATTAAATATACAACACTGAATTTGAATCCAAGAGTAAATCATTATGTGAGTATTTGAGAACTAACTAACATGGGGGAAGAAATAATTCATCAGGATAGCTGGAATATCTTTATACTTTCTTGCTCATTTTTGTTGGAAACCAAAGACTGTACTAAAAATATCAAAAGTAATATAAGTTACTAATAAAGAAAATGAACCAGGAAAAGTTTTATATACTCAAATTGAATGTGTTCATGATTAAATTTATTTGAATAACTATTTACAATTCTCATCTTTTTTTGATATATAAAATTTGTGTATCAAATGTATTCATAGGCACACACATGTTTTAATTCACCCATCTAGGTTTCTACCAACTTCTCCATTTATAATTATCTGTCACACATATAATGAAGGGCTAGGTATAGAGAGGGAATAATTCAATGTTTATAGAAGAAAAAATGAAAGACTGGGAGAGAACATTCACAGTGACACTCAAGGATAGTGGAGTCTCACAGTGAAAAGACAGAAAGGGAAAGAATGCTTCAGGCAGTCATTCCATGCCTTTACTTTGAATATTTCTGGTTGAATATTTGCAAAACTACTGCATATGAACATAGTGTACATATGGTGAGAAAAGTTTTAAAAATAAAAAATATTTTGAAAGTTATTCTGTGTCAAAAACTAGATATGAGTGGAAATATATCATTTTACAATGATTGCAGCATTGTTTATTTTTAAAGATACTGTGTGTTTTGAAAAATCAGGATTAGATAAGGATTATAATGTATGAACTATGCTCTTTAATAACCATGATTCAAAATATATTATTATATGAAAACATATCACAAAATAGCTGAAGTGTATGAAACCACTCATTTTAGTGCATATATTTAAAATATGTTAAATTACATACAGAAATGTTTTTAGAAAATATTTGTTTATAAATATATTTACATGGGACAATGCATAGAAAGCTACACCTTTAAGTGTCTGCAGTAGTTGTTTCGAATTAGCCACTTGAGATGACTGGCTATTCTCTCTGTGTTTACCATCTTGCATTTGGTGCATCCACAGGCTCTTCCTTTCTTAAATACCAAGTGCTAGGATTCCTTGCTTCATAGTCCTTTCCCTGCTCATCCTCCATCATGATCATGCAGATGCTGCCTTTTCATCATGATGAATCCCTTCTCCTTAACAACCCTCCTAATTCTGCTGACAGTACAGATTTGCTTTGTGTCACCAGCATTGTTGACAATTTGATATGCCATTTGTTATGACATGGAGGGACTGGTAATTGGGTGACTTGCTACTGTGAGTCTCTGAGTGCTGAACCCTTACATATTTTATATACAATTTGGGCAAGTAGCTGAAATACTTTTTTACATAAAATGTGGTTTCCCAGGTGGCACACGCCTTTAATCCCAGCACTCGGGAGGCAGAGGCAGGTGGATCTCTGTGAGTTCAAAGCCAGCCTGGTCTCCAAATCGAGTTTCAGGAAAGGCGCAAAGCTACACAGAGAAACCCTGTCTCGAAAAAATAAATGTGGTTTCCTGTGTTCATAGAACACAGACCTGTTTGTTTTCAGTGTGTTTCACATGGTATATCTTATTAACCTATATTATTGACTGACAACATATGATATAAGATAGTCAAGGGAAGAAAATATTGCTAAAAGAGTATGAATTTGAAAGTTAGATATCAATCAAAATTATAATGAAAGTCCAAGCACCTTGCCCACCAAGAATAATAAATGTCTCCAATTTCTTTTAAGAGGAACAATGAGAGAGTCCAAATGTATTCTATCATTTAAAAAATGCAAAGAAGCTCAGTTTAGTACCAAGGCATGTTCAGAATGGGAGAAAATGATTGTGAAAACTCTTAGGTCATGAGAGAAAGTTCTAGAATTATAGACCTATTTGCTTGTACAGAGAAAGTCCAATTTTCCTTGCTTGGAATTTAGTACAGTCCTCTTTAATTGATAACTTTGATAGGTGTCAGATGTTGAAAAGCAAGAAAAATGAGTCCATTTGAGAAAAGAACAGCCATGTAAAAAAATGAGTCAGTAGGGGTTTCAGGGAATGAGGCTTTTGCTTAAAATAGAATGGGAAAACATTCCAGTGAAAGTTTGATAGCAAGATTTGGAAGCCACGATGAGGGCGGCTACCTTTAATTTCTTTTGTTTCTATTGCTCTCCCATTACTGATCCTATAAAGCGTAGTAAATAAGACTTCTGCATACATTTTTTTTTTGTCTAACTCTCTCTTGTTTATGTCTATTAGGTGAACATAAATAGTTGTTATGATTGGGCTTATTAAACAGAAACTTAAAATCTAGAGAGATTTGGATTGGATTAAGATCAATCACATCTACCTCAGATTGTGAACCAGCTCTACTTCCCACACTAAATATAAGAAAACGTGGAAAGCTGTTATCAGTGAATAAACAATTATACATGTGAAAAGTACACTTGTCTGTGGGTATAATGGCAAACTTTTAAAAAATGGGTTATAGAGCTAAACAGAATTCTCAAACGAAGAATTTCAAATGGCTGAAAGACATTTAAGGAATTACTCAGCATCCTTAGTCATCAGGGAGATGCAAATCAAAATGACTCTGAGATACTATCTTACACCTGTCAGAATGTCTAAGATCAAAAGCACTACAGACAGCTTATGTTGGAGAGGATGTGGAGAAAGGGGAACCCTCCTCCCCTGTTGGTGGGAGTGCAAACTTGTACAACCACATTGAAAATCAATATGGCAGTTTCTCAGAAAATTGTACTACTCAGCAGAGAAAGAAAATTACATCATGAAATTTGTAGGCAAATGGATGGAACTAGAAAATATCATCCTGAGTGAGGTAACCCAGACTCAGAAGGACAAACATGGAATATACTCACTCATAAGTGGATACTAGATGTAAAGCAAAAGATATCCAGACAATAACCCACAACTCCAGAGACCTTAGCTAACAAGGAATATCCAAAGTGGGACACATGGATTACCCAGGGAAGTGGAAATCAATGAGATCCCCATGAGTAAACTGGGGATGAGGGGTGGGCAATGGAGGGTAGGGTATAGGGGATGAACATAAAGGAATGGGATGATAGAGCTAGAACAGGGATGGCATGGGAAAGCAATGAAAGAGATACCACGATAGAGAGAGATATCATGGGGATAGAGAAACTCGGTTCTAGAAATCCCCAAGGATGACCCCAGGTTGGACTACTAGCAATATTGGAGAGGGTGCCTGAACTGAACTGGCTCACCCCAGTGATCAGACTGGTGAATACCCTAACTGTCATCACAGAGTTTTTCTCCAATGACTGATGGAAGCAGATACAGAGATCCACAACCAAACACAAGGCAGAGTTCCAGAAGTCCAGTCAAAGAGAAAGACGAGAAATTCTATGAGCAAGTGCACCAGGATCATGATGGGCAAACCTGCAGAGACGACCAAACCAAACTAGCGAGAACTCATGAAAGTTGGATCAATGGCTGTGGAGCCT
The DNA here is from genome assembly GCA_902168415.1 of Peromyscus melanophrys. Classification (NCBI taxonomy): domain Eukaryota; kingdom Metazoa; phylum Chordata; class Mammalia; order Rodentia; family Cricetidae; genus Peromyscus; species Peromyscus melanophrys. The sequence goes on from CABHPR010110554.1 coordinate 15,681, forward strand.
GCATGGGCCTGGACTAGGCCCTCTGCATGGCAAGACAGTTGTGTAGCTTGATCTGTTCGCCCCCCTCCCGGCGGCTGTAGGTTCAGAATCCATCCCTGGATGAGCAGGCTTTTTGGAGCCCACTACCTATGATGGTATATCTTGTGCAGCCTTGAGGCAGGGTGAAGGGCTTGGACTTGCCTCTACTGGATGTGCCTCCCCATGGGAGGCCCTTGCCTTCTTGTGGGGGTAAATGGGGGACAGGTTGGGAGGGGAAGCCTGGGGGTATCTTTGATTGGTCTATAAATTGAATGAAAAAATTTCTTAATAAAAAAAAAAGAAATTAGGAAGGAAAAATGTTCCAATGGTTAAATAGGTAATACATTTTTTAAAGGATATTTCAAATATAGAGAATTAACTAAAAATTTTACAATTAGTGTGGGATTTGGCTGGAACATTAGGACACTTTGAAGTTTAAAGAGGAAAGTCACAGAATAAAAAACAAAGTTTTCTATGAATATTGCCTAGGTTGTACATAAGTGAGATTTCTGAGTTAAAATTTCTTTTAAATATAATAAAGCATGTATTCACTACTAAATATTTTCATTGTGATATCTAAGAATTTCTGGAGTTAGGAATACTTTTAGCATCTTGTATTGTTTGATTATGTATTCAGCTTTTAAATATAAATTTATATTAAATTTTAATGCTATGTTTATTATTATTGTAAAAATAATAGTATTTCATTTAGTTTCTTTCAGAAAAGAATATTTCTAGAGATACTATGATGCATGCAGTATATGTATGTATATATACATATATATATATATGCATGCAATGTTTTATTATTATTTCAATCAGAGAGAGAGAGAGAGAGAGAGAGAGAGAGAGAGAGAGAGAGAGAGAGAGAGAGAGGAGTCAGAGCTACACACAGAGAGAGAAAGCATTGTCTCAAATTCCTCAAATAAGCTGAAATGCCAGTCAGTTAGCATTTGTGAAGAGCTCAAAGATGACAAAGGATTGTTTATGCTTTGGGGGAAATGGGAGATGGTGCTTTGTGGAGAATAGATGGTAACCTTGAGAAAGGGCTGCAGTGAGATAGCTCAGCAAGCAGGCACTTGCTGCTAAGCATCATTGGTCCCTAGAACTCACATAGTAAAAGAAAAGAACTGACTCCTGCAAGGTGATCTCTGAGCTACACACATACATGCAGATACATGTATTAAAAAAAAAATACCAGACTTTTAAAAATTCAAATAAGATCCTAATGAATACTTATATAGATTTTCATACTAACATATTGTTGTTCTTTGAAAACATATCCTTCCAACATGAAAATGTATGTTTTTTTTTTATTTGTTTTTTTTTGTTTGTTTGTTTTTTTGGTTTTTCAAGACAGGGTTTTTCTGTGTAGTTTTGGTGCCTGTCCTGGATCTTGCTCTGTAGCCCAGGCTGGCTTTGAACTCACAAAGATCTGCCAGACTCTGCCTCCTGAGTCCTGGGATTAAAAGCGTGCACCACTGCCATCCAGCTGAAAAATGTATGTTTTTAAAAGACAAATTGAATTTTAAAAGGATCTGAAACAAAGTCAGAATAACTTCTTCCATATTCCACATTTTCTGAATTTCCCTTCTTCAAGTACTTCCAAATCAAAGATTCAAATTCAATTTTATTAAATTGTATTAGTTATTTCATTCTAATATCATTATTAATACAGACATGGTTTCTCTATGAACTACACACTTTAGTTGCCAACTTACCATTTGAGAACTTTAAACTCTAACCCTCACTTTATGCTCACTTTTATCTTTTATACACATTTCTTCAAGGCAAGTCTTGATATTTCTTCACTCATAATGTCAAATCAGGAAGGCTATTTACTTGGAGGTTTTTCCCCACCTATTTATTTATTTACTTATTTTTTAATTGAAAGTAAATCTTTTTCTCATGTGATCTATCCTACTTATGGTTTTCCCTTCCTCTGCTCTGCCCAACTCCTCTCAACCTCCCCTCCCACCCGGATCCACTCACCTTTTTTTTGTCTTTCATTAGAAAACAAACAGGTCTCTATTGGGTTATAATTGATATAATATAAAATAATATAAATAGTAAGATAGAACAAAAACTAATATATAGGAACAGGAATAAACAAACAAAAAGAAGGAAAAGAGCCCCAAAGACATAAAAACTACATCCCCATGAATTTGCATATTCTGGAATCCCATAAAAACACTAAACTGGAAGACATATTATGTACACAAAGGACCTGCAGGGTAAGGAGAGAGAAGAAGAAAACAATAGACAAATAAAATAAAAATAAAAGTAAATGAAAAATAATACAATACAAATAAATAAATAAATAAAAGGGAAGAGCCAAGACATAACATTATAAGACAAGGGACCTCCAAAGAAGTAATTAAGTTCATTTTCTTTTTGTCCTTTAGTGCTGGGCATGCAGCCTATCCTGAAGAGTAGTTTATGTCTCCAATGAGGGTCCCTTGGGGGAATCTAAATTTTTATTTGCAGATGGTTATCAGTTGGCCATAGCTTCCAGGATAGGGTTGGGGGCATGTATCCACTTTTCCTTTCTGCTCTAGGACACCATCTGTTGCAGACCTATGCAGGCCCTGTGTATCTGCTGCTGTCTCAGTCTCAGTGAGTCCCTATGTGCATCAGTCATGTTGATTTAGGGGGCCTTGTTTTCTTGGTGTCCTCCATCCCCTCTGTCTCTTGGATTCATCCTACCTTCTCTTTTTTGGGGTTCCCTAAACCTGAAGGGAGGGATTTGATGGAGACATCCTATTTAGGGCTGAGTGTCCCAAAGTGTCTCCCTTTTTGCATAATGTCTTGTGGTGGGTCTTTGTATTTGTTCTGATGTGTTGAAGGAGGAAGCTTCTCTGATGATGGCTGAAGAAGGCAATGGTCATATTTGTCTTTCTGGGTCTAAGTAACCTCACTGAGCATGATTTTTTTTCTAGGTCCATCTGTTTACCTGAGAATTTTATCATTTCATTTTTTAAACAACTGAGTAATATTCTCTTTTGTTAGTAGACCACATTTTCTTTTTTCTTTATTCTGTTAAGATGCATCCTGATTGTTTGCAATTTCTAGCTATTATGACAAGAGAAGCAATGAACATGACTGAGCAAGTGAGTCTTTGTTAGGACAAAGCAACCTTTGGTATATGCCCAAGAATTGTGTAAATGGATCTTGAGGTAGATTGATCTGTCTTCCTGATGAACCTCCACATAGATTTCTATAGTGACTATACAAATTTGTACTTCTACCAGCAATGGACGGGTGTTGACTTTACTCCACATCCCAGCCAGCGTGAGCTGTCACTTGTTTTATTGATCTTAGTCTTTCTGCATGGTGTGAGATGAAATCTCAAAATAGTTTTCATTTGTATGTCCCTGAAAACTAAGTATGTTGAACAAATTTTTGGATGATTCTCAGCCATTTGATTTTCCACTTTTGAGAATTCTGTTTGTATCTGTTATTCATATTTTAAATTGAAGGTTTTTGTTGTTGTGTTGTTGATATCTAGGTTTTTGAGTACTTCATATGTTTCAGATATAGCCCTCAAGTGGATGTGTAACTTTTAAAAAATCTTTTCCTGTTCTGTAGGCCGCCACTTTGCCAGAATGGCAGTAGCCTTTGCCATGCCGAAGCTTTTTAATTTCATTAGTTTCATTCGTTAATTGTTGACTTTAGTGTCTATGCTAATGAAGCTCTGTTCAGAAAGTCTTTTCCTATGCCAGTGAGTCCAAGAGTATTCCTTACACTCTCTTCTATATGGTTCAGTGTATCTGATTTTAAGTTAAGGTCTTTGATCCATTTGGCATTGAGTTTTGTGATAAGTATGGATGGCAGGGTGGTAAGTATAGATCTATATGCATTCTATGTGCACTCATCCAGTTGTTGAAGATGCTGTCATTCCACTGTGTGTTTCTAGGTATGTTGACATATGTATATGTCTTCAATTCCATTCTATTGATGGAAGGAATGTGCCAGTTCCATTCTGTCTTTATTCCCATAGCTCTGGAGAGCAACTTGAAATTGGCAATGGTGACACCTCTTGCACTTCTTTTATTATTGAGGATTGTTTTAGCTATCCTAGGTTTTTTTTTTTGTTTTGTTTTTCCATATGAAGTTGTGAGTTGTCCTTTCAAGGTCTGTGAAGAACTATGTTGGAATTTTTATGAGGATTGCAATAAATCTGTATATTGCTTTTGGTAGGATGGCCATTTTCACTATATTAATCATACTGACCCATGAGCAAGGGAAATCTTTCCATCTTCTGATTTCTTCTTCAATGTTTTAAAATTTTTATCATACAAGTCTTTCCATTGCTTGAATAAAGTTACCCCAATGAGATTTTATATTATTTGAGGCTATGTGAATGGTGTTTCTCTGATTTTTCTCATTCTGTTTGTCATTGGTATTGATTTTTGTGAGTTAATTTTGTATGTATATACTTTTATGAAAGGGTTTATCAGCTGTGTTTCTCAGTGGAATTTTTAGGGTTACTAAAGTATACTATCATATCATCTACAAATAAAGATATTTTGACTTCTTTCTTTCCTGTTTTTGTCACCTTGATCTCCTTCATTTGTTTAATATTCTAGCTAAAGAGTCAAGTACTCTATTGAGTAGGTGTGGAGAGACTGGGCAACCTTGTCCTGCTCCTGTTTAGTAAATTACTTTGAATTTCTCTCCATATAAATTGATGTTGGCTGTGGGATTTCTGTAAACTGTCTTTAATATATTTAGATATGTCCATTGTAACCCTAATTGGTTGTCCTTGTGTTTGGGACATAGATGTTAAGAATGTTACAGTGTCTTTTTTATGGATTTTTCCTTTGATGAGAATGTAATTCCTCTTCCCCATCTCTTTTCAGAATTAGTGGATACCCCAGTTAAAGAGAATGTTAAATCAAAAAAAAATATTCAGGAAATCTGGGACACTACTAAAAGACCAAATCTAAGAATACTAGCAATAGAAAAAAAAAGAGAGACAAATACCAAGCTCAATGGCCCTGAAAATATTTCGAAAAAATCATAGAAGAAAATTTCCCTAACCTAAAGATGGAGATAGATGTTGTTGTATTTTATAAGAAAAAAGAAACACTGTAGCTATATTTATAAGGAAAAAGAAACACACCAAGCCAAAGTAAAGAGAAAAGCCAAAGAGGTCAGAGCTAAGAGCCTTAACCGCTTTCAGTTAGCTAGTCTCTCCCTGAAGCAACGACTCTTAGCTCAAAAGGGGGGTTGTCCTTTTATAGAGTTCTGTTCTGCCTTCTCATTGGTTGTAAGCCCAACTGCCTAACTGCCTCATCACTACTTGTTCGCCAGACCCTGGCTATGGCTTGTTAATAGCTCTGACCCCTAGGCAACTTTATTTATTAATATATAACATTTTAATACAAAAGAAAATATCACCACATTTCCCCTTTTCTATTTTAATAAAAGAAAAAAGAAAAACGCTTATAACTAACATAAGAAAAACTATATACGGAAGTACAATAACTATATACAATATATACAAGTAATAACTACCTAAACAATATCTAGTTTATTTTTATTTAACAAGTTCAGAGAAAATAAATTCTATTATCTATTATCTATCCTAGTGTATCTAATTCACTTTCTATCCTAATTATTCTTCAACTATAACTAAATAATCTTCAACTCCTTCAGAGACCCAAGAAGGAAATAACATTACCTAACAAAAATAAAAACTTCCAAAAAAATTGTGAGTTGACAGAAACAGCCAGCCGCCTGGACAGTCACCTGAGGTTTCTCCGCAGTGTTGGGGCATCATCTTCAACCTATAGGCTTAGTGTATCTGACAGACTCATTTGTGAAGTAGGATGTACACAAGGTCAACAGTTCAACCTCACCTTGGGTGAGAGCAGTCCATGTACCAGAAACACCTGAATTCCATAAGTGTCATGTCATGATTCAGAATTATAAATTCTGGAAATTGTTGATGGTTTTTTAATTCAGCTGTCCATTCTTCTTGACCGTGTATATGTGGCTTCATCTCAGCATACCGTACTTCTCCACATCCCTCCATTAAATGCCAGTCTGCTATTGAGAGGCGTGAGCTTAGTTACTCTTCAAGAATAACTGTTTCAGCTGCTGGTCCATTGCACATCAGAAGCTATCGGCCCACTGCCTGTTCAGCTGCCTTCTAAGAAAAAGGCACTGTACCTTTTTCAGATTGCGAAGGCTACTTCAGGGATGGTGCCATATTGTCTTGGCCTCAGAAGATGCCTTTTGATAAAGCTATAACCATACTTGTTTTGGCAATAATCGGTAATTCTTAGTTTCATTTCTGTCTGTCCATTCAGTCCGGTTGTTAGCAGTTGATTCGAGGATACTTTGTTGTCCAGTGGCCAATTTTTGCCACAATGTAAGTTAACTGCTCATGCAGTTTCTTCAATGCCCATATTTTCTCTGAAGTAGATTGGTATTGCCAGGAGCCGACATGTTTCATAGTTATAACAAAAAAATTTTCTAAGTTATTAAAACATTTTAAATGCCATATTCTGTAGATCTCTGAAGGGTTTGAAGATGACCGGTCTATCCAAAATATATCTACTCTATCTTGAAAACATACCTAATATGACTACAAGTTTTCTTATTAGGTCTAACCACTAACTTTAATTTCTTTATATCCTAATAGTTGGTAACAATAACATTCAAGAATCAAAAATTTGTATTACATTGTTAAATGAACGGTATAAATACAGTTAGAAATATACATATAGCATTTTCTAACAATATCAATTTCAATATATATATAATTTGTATACAACATAAAACAATCCAATCCAATGTAAAGTATTTAAAACTAGTAATTGTAAAAATTTTTCTTAACCCTTGATAACCATTTGTAACCAACCCCTTTAAACAGTGAAAATTATCCCAGACCTAAAACCCATTGAAAGACCAAAAAACCACCTGTCCCACACTACCTCTTTGGGAATGTGGGATACCAAAGTTCAAGATTTATTTCATGTCCTTATTCAAATAGTCTTTGGGACTGGATCATTTCAATCATCCCTCTCAAAATTGTTCTAAGCACTTTGTAGTTCAAAGCTGATCTGTAGATGATGTTTGTCAGCTTAGTGTTGTCATTATTGTCCACGTGGAATTGTTGTTGTTGTTGTTGTGGTGGTGGTGGTGGTGGGGCCCCATTTTCTTCCTGGAGATTCCAGTCGATGCCAGGCCTGGCCGTTATTTCCTGCAGGAAACTGATAAGTACAAGAAGCATTCAGAACACCAAATAGACTAGAGCAGAAAAGGAATTCCCTTTGTGTTCACCACTCACATTACAGCCTAGCTGTTCAGGTCACAGTGTTCCTGTGTCTCTTTCCTCCTCTTTGTCTTCATTGAAGAATAGCTTGTCAAGGAGATGGCCAGGTTCTTGGACATTGTCTTCTAGTGTTAGCATCTTTTAAAAGACCCTTGATCAAACAAGCCTTATGACGAAGCCAAATTTTGTTGTATATAATGGCATTGTGATGGTTGTTTCGAGATTGGTGAGTTTTTTCATTGCCAATAACAAAGTAGTAAATGATGGGAAAGACAGAAGATAAAGCACCTTGAAAAAGAAAGTAACATCTTTATAAATTCAGAATGGGTGAAGTTTAAGGCTGGAAATCCATTCAAGGGAAGGTGATGGTTATTTTATAGGACCCTTTGGTACTCTCATTTTGGCTGCTAGTCCTGTTTAGATACTCACCTACTTGCCCTCCCAATCTTTCTCCTCACAGTGTTTTCTGGCACAAGAAGCAGCCATCTCAGGCAGCTCACTTTTTGTTTTCTGAGTCTACATATGTCCCTCTAACTCTCTTCCAGGTTGAAAAGGGTCATGCATGTCTACAGAACTAACTAGGAAACAACCAGAAATGGGATATTTAATATCCCATTGTGTTACTTCTGTCTTTGCCAATATATCTGGAAAGTAATTCATTTTTAGATATTAATTTACAATATTGTATATTCTGCCAAGAGGACCATAACATGGAGAGGCTAAAGCGCTAGATTGAGTAAAGAACTTACATTGTCATTGGAGTTGCTAGGAAGGATGGAAGAAGAAGTTCCTTTTCCTTGGGGGAACTCTAAGTTTTGTTGTTTCTTTTCTCTTAAGACTAAATGGATGTACCTCAGCCACATTATGGTGAATAGTGATTGGGATTTATTGCAAGTAAGCTGACTTTATTATTAATCTAGTGCTTTTTCACAACAATTGGCACAGTATTGATTATGCAAATTGGGTGCTATTTTACCAATTTATACATAAAATTTGCACACTGTAATGACCAAAGGAAGGGAACATAATTTGGGAGATAATAAAAACAAAATGTCTAATTTCACTATTTTCTTTCCCTAGTACCCTTTCTTGAAGCAATTGTTGTACTCCATTTTTTGAATATGTTTTTCTTGGGTGTGGATGACATTTGAGCATATTTCCTTAAGAACATGGCCTCTGAAGATATGCCCACTCACATGTATATCCTTGTTTTCAGAATTTTTTTTTCACTTTTCAAACTACCAGTGACATTAAGTCTATAGGGTGCTCCTGGCATAGCTGTGCCAAACTTAACTTCTGTTAATGATTGGTTGTTCCTAGAGTTCTCCTTTCTCTCGTGTTCTTGGTTATCATAAAACAACCTTCAGATTGTCATTAAATTGTCTTGAAATTTTAGACATTACCTTAGGTTAATTTACTTAAAATGTGTGTGTGTGTGTGTGTGTGTGTGTGTGTGTGTGTGTGTGTGTGTGTGCATGAGCATATGTATGTAGTTTTCAGCAGAGGTCATATTAGCATGTCAGATCTCAGAGCTGGAGTTCCATGAGGTTATGTGCTGCCTGCCAACATAGGATCTGAGAACTGGAATTAGATGCTTTTCAAGAATAATAGCAAGCTTTCTTAACAGCTGAGTCATCTCCAGCCCCCAAAGCCTTAGACTTTCAAATTTTTTCTTTGCTGCTGATTTCTTGGTTGTGAAGAATTAATTTTATTTATGTTTGCTTTTTTATGTGTTTAGTATATGTGTGCCTGTGTATATGTGTATGTGTGTGGGGGTGTGTTTGTGCGTGTATGTGAGTGCATGTACACATGGCATGTAATGGCTAGAGATTGACACTGCATGTCTTCTTATATTGGCCTATAACAGTTTTATTTTTTAGTAAGTGACTTTCACTGAAGCCAGATATGCTGTTTGGGTTAGACTGGCTGGCTAGTGAGCCTCAAGTAGCATTCTTCTTTTCTCAAACACAAAGTTACAGATATTTGCTACTGTACCTATATTTTATGTGAGTAGTTGGGATTTGAACCTGTGTAGGTGGAAGGCCATTTTCAAAGCACTATGGTATATTGTTTTAAGTTCAGTTTTTGTTATTTTCTTGATTCTAATTTAACATGTGAATGATTCCTTTTATTAGTGGAATTTGTTGTCCATAATTGTGATGTCAGTCTAAGGTGTTTTTGCCAAGACACCCAGGAATATCAACAACTTAGGCAATTGTTTGGCCTAGCATTTTGGTTTGTGATTTTCTGATTGAGACACCATGGATTTACTTTCCCAATCTCACTCTTGTTTGGCATTCTACATTCTCACAGAAGATCATCTTTAATAGTGGTTCCTAAATTTGGCTGCACATCAGAATGGCACATGGAGCTTTAAATAAAAATTAATGCCTATAGAGATTCTGATTTAACTAGTGACTAGAATGGCCTCGGAAAGCTTGTTTTCTCCCTGTCTTGTGATTTCTTAGCTTGTAAACACACAGGCAGTTCTAAAATGAAGCCAAGTTTGAGATTCGCCAATAGAATGATATTATTTGTTTGACTCTCTTCTCCAGTACCAAGTCCAGCATATTATCTGTGAGATACAGATACTATAAAGATGACTACTTTTACTCCCAAGGTTTTGGTTAGTGTCCTAGAGATTTTAAACACCAGTTCATAGCAAAAAAAACACAATAATACTCTTATCAGTGTGTTCTATTGATAGTCTGGTGTTCAATTAAGCATTTGTTAGTCCAGCTTTGCTTTCATTTCATGAAGTTATGAACCCTCTTCAATTTTAAATGTTCTTGTAAATATATTTAACATTATGAAAACAATCTTGTTTATTTTATCAAAAATCTCTAGGTGCTTATGCCTGAAAGTGTGCCCATGGTTTCTTATTTATCTTCATAAAGTTCAAATGGCCTAGCTAGTCTTCTAGTAGCACCTTGACTTATGTGCCAAGGCATATCTTGCTATTATTGCTATTTTACATAGGCAAATGTCTATTTCCTAGGAGGTCAGTTGTTTTCAATCTGTGGGTCATGACCCCTTTTTAGTCACATATTAGATATTCTGCATATCAGATATTTACAGTAAGATTCATAACAGTAGCAAAATTACAGCTATGAAATAGCAATGAAATAATTTTATGGTTGGTGGTCACCACAACTTGAGAAACTGTATTAAAGGGTCACAGCATTAGAAAAGTTGAGAACCAGTTCACTAGGTGGTATATTTCATGAGGTTCAATAATTATGAAGTAAAGTGCTTACAAAGTCAAGTCATTGTTACCGTCCATGGCACATGGAGCATTAAACAGCCATGACAACAATAACTGTTGAACTAAATAGCTTTGTGTTTATTGATTTTGTTTGGAAAGTTGTGGTTGAAAGAGTTCAACTCGCCTAGCCTACATGAGCCATTTAAGAGGCTTGGGGATAGAACATTGCTCAGTGTCCCAAAATGCTTTCTGTGTAAGTAGGGTAACCCAAATTTGGATCCCTAGCACCTGCATTAAAGCTACAAACAACGACAACAACCAAAACAAAATCAATCAACAAACAAGCAAACAACAACAATAAAGAAACAATGCATGTCTGTAATAACAAGGTTAGAGGTCTGAAAGAAATAGGCCCAAGGGCTTTCTGTGTACCTAATCAGTGATTTCAATGGGTGAGTTAGAGACAATGTCAGAAAAAATAAGACGGAAAAGTGATTGAAATACGTATCTGGACTTCTGATTTTCATACACACCCTCTTCATATGCACATGCTGTACATACAGACACACACACACACACACACACACACACACACACACACACACATACACACACACAGAGAGACAAGGTTAGAATTTTCTGTCCTAATAAGCCACTACCACATGTAGCTTTTAAAACTTAATATTAATTCCTTCCTAAGTGTTAGTACCTCATTTACATTATCCATATTTACATTATCCAATACATGGCTAATGTATTGAATATCTTACAGCAGGTATATCTATGCATCATTGTAGAAAGTTCTGCTGTAGAGGTCAGTTAAGAATCTTTTTTTTTAAATGATTCCTTTTTATTTTTTTACACACATTTGGCATTTTGCCTGCATGTATGTCTGTATGAGGATGTCAGGTCCCCTGGAACTGGAGTTACAGACAGTTGTGAGCTGCCATGTGGGTGCTGGGAATTAAACCCGCATCCTCTGGAAGAACAGCCAGTGTCCTTAACTTCTGAGCCATCTCTCCAGCCCCTGTAACAATCTTTTTTAAGGAAACCAACTCAAATTTTTCTTGGTAAAGTATCTCCAATGATATTGTTAATTTTCAACTTTCAATTTGGAACTAAATTTTGATTACATGATTTAATAGAGGCGTCAGCTTATTTCAAATACAAAAGCAAAATCTAAAGTTTTCAATAATTGTTAGTAGCAGAAATTTATTCCATAGCCATATGATTTGAATACTTGGTCCCCAGTTTCGATGATGCTTTAAAGGCTGTACAGCTTTTGGGGGATAAGAATGAGCAAAAAAAACTATCCTATAGGGTTGGCTTTAAGATTATTGCAGGCTGTAGATCTGGCTTGTAGTCTCAGCTCCTTAGTCACCTCTTTAAATGAGTGAGAAGGATAAAGATTCAGAGATGATGAAGAAGCATGTGAGTTCCATGGGAAAGCACATCAAATTTAAAAAATAAGTAGAAAGGGAGAAAAGAAAGAAGGAAGGAAGGAAGGAAGGAAGGAAGGAAGGAAGGAAGGAAGGAAGGAAGGAAGGAAGGA
>CABHPR010110554.1:27750-53913 GCA_902168415.1 Peromyscus melanophrys
GAGAGAGAGAGAGAGAGAGAGAGAGAGAGAGAGAGAGAGAGAGAGAGAGAGAGAGAGAAACCATAAGTTAATCACTAATCTAAAAATGAAAGGAGAAACGTGGGAGTCTGAATTTAATATTTGCCTCTGTTTAGTTCACTGACCACTTTAATCTTGCATGTACTTCTTCCTAAGGATATAAGTAAAAAGCATTAAAAATCTATACTGTTCACCTACACTCTCACCACATCCACTCTGCCACCTTACCTTGTCATCTCTGCTATGATGGAATAACATCTACTGTGATGGAAAGACATCTCTTGAAGCCCTCAGCCAAAATAAAGCTCACTTCCTATAAGTTGTTTTTCTTGAGTATTATGGTCACAGTAATACAAAAGCCAACTTACACAACCTTAGAAAGCATGTTGTTGAACTTTCTTATTTCACAGTTGAGCAAACCAAGAGTTGGAGGCTTGAGCAGCTTGCCAATTCCACACTGCTGGTTTAAATTAGGAGCAGGAGATTGTAACTGAGAGAAACTAATCCAAAGTTAGACCTTCTGCTCAACAGACCAATCCGTAAGCAGTGGGTCTACTAAGATGCACAGCTACTAACACTAGATGCTAAGGCATAGAGGGTCTGAATATATGCTCGAAAAGTCCAGCATGATTATTTACTTGTGGTTGGTTCAGGAAATATTAAAAATAAGTGACAGCCAGAGGAATCTCTGTAGGCATGCCTACATAGAAGGATCCTCAGGGATCACTGCCTTCGATTAGCTCTATATTTCCAGACTTGGATCTCAGACAGTGCTGGTGTGCTATTTAACACTGAAATAAATCAGTGTTCCTTTCTTTCTAGTTTTTCAGCCCTCCACAGCCTCTGTGGACTGACACTGCCTGGGATGTTTATATTCCATTCCAAATGAACAAGCTTTTACACAGCCCATAGTTATGAGAATGTCTTAGGATATTTGTAGGGCTATCCATCAAGCAGGGGAGACCAATTCTGCTTTGTAATTATTATCATAGAAATTCAGGTGAATGTCAGGATGGAGCCTAAAAATGCACTCCTGAGGAACACTTTCTTCAATTATCTGAGACTTACTAAAATCCATTTCTTTTGGAATTCATATTTTTTACGAACTTTACTTCTCAGTGATTTGAGTGGAAAGCCTTTACTTCAGAGTTCTTTAATTTAACAGGTGTGATATACATACATTTATGCAAATGTATTTCTCACTTGAAACAGAAAATAGAAATACAGACTAGTTCTATTCATCAATAAGAAAATATTCAGAACTTTGTTAGACTTAAAGTCTAGTGACTGATATGTGAAGTTTTGTACTTTATACCAAAGAGTTGGCAGCCATACATTCATCAAACTAAAGCTTAGATTAAATATTAGTAAATTTTAATTGTTTTTGCATGTGAGAGAGTCTTAACTTTGGGTGTTATAAGATTCAAAATCTCCTTTTGAAATAACTACACTCTGAGGGATGTTGCAGGGTCAAGGCAATCAGATATATCTCCTCTTTCTCTCTCTCTCTTCTATACTGATTATGATTATGATAGATGATAGGTACTTTTCTTTATAATAGGTTGAAAATATTCTGCTGCATCTCTAACATTTAGCATAAAGTAACTGGTAAAGGATAGCATGCCATGGTATCATTACCACACCAATTCATCTTCCTTAATAAAAATTTTAAGCAATGCAGAGCAGAAATAATTGTTTGAACCATGTGCTTAAATCAGTTCTCTCAAATCATTGAAGATACATAGGACACTTAGCTGAGCAAGAGATGCATGCATTGCATGAAGAAACACATTAAATTTCTAAAATAAAGAGGAAAGAAGGAAGGAAGAAAGAAAGAAAAGGAGCGAGAACAGAAGGAAGAAGAAGGAGAGAAAGAGAGGAGGAGTATGCGGTAGCTATGAGTTAATGATTTTATGATGAGGTAAAAGGAGAAATTGGAAGAATCTATTTGCTACTTTCCTCTGTTAAATTTACTGATAATTTTATTTTTGCATATATCTATGAGGAATGATACAGTTAAAAAGCTTTCAGGATGGAATACTATTTAGTCATAAAATTATGTTACCATTTGCAATTGTAGAGAGAATTAGAAATCACTATAAGAAATGAAACAACCCGGCCTAGAAAGACAAAGCCCACATAATCTTGCTTATGTGTGGAGGCTGAAACAGTTTATCTCAGAAAAATTAACAGAAGTTGGATCATCACCTCACACACCATTGAAAACTTAATTAGATGTGGATCAGTGACATATATATATATATATATATATATATATATATATATATATATACATAAAACCAAATTATACTTTTAGCAGGACAAAATCCAGGCACACATCTTTGTGATTATGGATTTGGCAATAAATTCTTAAATGTGACACTGACACCTAAGTAAAAAACAGATTAATGGACTTCTTTAAAATAAAACATTTTGTATCATTACAAAGAGTGGGTGGGTGGTCCTTGTGGTAGTTGACACCTGCAGTCCAGAACATGGGAGACTGAGACAGGAGGGTAATAAGTTCATGGAAAGCCTAGATTATATAATGAGTTTGAGAGAAGAGTGTATGGAACACATAGAAAAGACTTGCAAAAATATGTAAAGACTTTCCCCTTATCTGTGGTTTGTCACATTTCGGGAATGCTGGTGTCCTTCTCTGCACTGCTTTTTAACTTCATGAAGTCTCATTTATTCACTGTTGATCTTAGTGCCCGTTCTATTGGCATCCTGTTTAGAAAGTAAACACACAACTAAACTGTGAATAAAAATATATTCAAATCACCTAATGTAGAGAATACAAAATATAACATTACTCAATAACAAAAATATTTAAATAGTGGACAAATAGATTATATGGATATTTATCTTAAGAAGATACACAAATGATTATTATGATCAATAAGGCCAAATAACATATTCAAGATCATTTCTCAGTGGGGAAATGTAATTCAAAATACTACAAAACAGAGCTCCCAAAAAACAACAAAAAGAAAGAAAGTGAAAACACCAATAGTGTGTAAATTGCTAATGGGATGTAGTCCGTGACTCAGCATATGTGGGAAACAGGTGGTTACTCAAAAAGTCAAATGCAAAATTAATTAATGACACAATGGTTTCACTACTAAGGAATTAACAAAAGAATTGAGAACAGCATGAATGCAAATTCACATGTAGACTTGATTTTAGTGTGATGACATACAATGATCCAAAATTATGAATGTGTGTGTGCACACGTGCGTGCGTGTGTGTATCACTCAATGCTTAAGAGCATTGGCTGCTCATTCAGAGGACACATGTGATGACTCACAACCTTCTGTAACTCCAGTTCCAGGGGACTTGCTGACCTCTCCTGGCCTCCACAGTCACCAGGTATATGCATGATACACAGCCATAAATACAGGCAAAGCACCCATACACCTAAGATAAAAAATAAAAATTAATAAGAAGCCAAAACTCCCAACACCATAAGCATGCATAAATAAAATGCTTTATTAATTCAAACAATATTAACACAATTCATCTGTAAGGTAAAATAATATACTGATGAAGAAGAGGTGATTTAACTGCAAAAACACTGCAGGATGAAAGAGTCTGAATACAAAAGGATGCACATCGTATGATTCTGGGAAATTTCTAGAACACAGAGTTGATGCAAATGACTGACTGCTTCAGACTAGAGACAAGTAGACACAGGGTAGGGAGTAAAAAGGCTAAAAGCATCCCTTGGAGGAGATAAATGACCTGGAGCAAGGCTGTGGTTGCCTAGCATTGTGACGATGTTATAAGCTCCATCATTGTTCATGAATTTAAATGATTAATTTTGTGTGATGTGAAAATCACCCCATAGTGAAAAAAAATTTTAAGAAGGAATGAAAGTGTATGCCACGTGTATTCGTTAATCCAAGGCTTATGATTTACAGAATGATTTTTAAACGTGTTTGACCTTTGAAGAACACCTGCATCACTTTGTTCTTACCTGTGCAGTCACCGTATCTCTTTGGTTTGGTATTGCTTTCAGACATCAGCAGATTAATTCTATCATAAAGCAACTGAAAGGGGAGGGCTGGCAGCACAGATGGGACAAGACGAAGTTTTGTGTGCTGCACTTACCAACATGGCAAGGAGCAAAGGAGAACCGCTGCTTCTTCCTACAGTGTATGGTGTGTTAAACCTGTGTGCATCAAAAGGTAGGGTGGCCAAATGTAACGAAGGAAGCCTTCCTTCTCTCAGAACAATAGACACTTTGAGTAGACAAGTCTGTGATACGGAACAATGCTCAGAAGATCGTGGAATGTTGTAGGGCATTTAGCAGAATCTCTAGGTTCTATTCTCTGTCAACAGTAGAGATCAACCAAAATCTCCCAAGTGCAAAACGTCCCTTGGAGGAAGGAGAAACAAGACTGACTCACGCACAGAACTACAGTCTAGAGGTAAATCCTTGCAGATTTAAATGAAGGCTTTTTTTAATGATTGATGGAATATAAATTTTTATTTGCAACTAAATTGCCAAATTGTGGCAAAAATGAAAAAAAGGAGGCTACAGTTATAATTCTTTTAAAAATAATCTTTGTTATAATCCATGTAAATGATTTCTTTTTCCAAAAAAAATAGCAAGATAATTATTTTGGGAATTTTCATTAGTTTTGGCTTTGTTTTCTTAACATTTCTCTTTCAGTCTTCCAGATTACTTTGAAAACATTAGTTTAAGTTAGAATAAAGAATAAAACTAGCAGTCAGTACTGTTAGACCAAAGCAAGTATCTTTTTTCTTTGGCCTCGTTTGATTATTATCCTTTGTTAATACTGAACTAATTTTTTATGTCACTCATTCAAATCAGGTATTCATTTGCAAGAATCTAATATGAGACAAAATTTAGTGAGACTGTTTCATTTTCTTAATACAGAAATAACAAACTGATAGCCTACAATCTCCACTTGGCACACAGATATACCTTGAGTTACTGTCTAGTGAATGCTGTGTTTTTATTGCAAATATTTTAAATATACTATATATTAAAACTCGTTCAGCTTCATTAAATAATTTTTAAGGGTATCTGGAGAGATGACTCTGGGCTTAAGAATGCATGCTCAGATCCCAGCGCCTACAGCAGGAATGCTCACAGTCCACCTCTAACTCCAGATCCAGGGGGTATGACACATTCTCCTGGACTCTGCAGGATCCCCACTGCATAAACATCATTGAAAATTACACTCCTGTGAGTGTGTTTTCTCTACTATTTGCCACTCCTGCCTTTGGACATGGCTAAGCAGGTGCAACTTTAGTCTCATGTTATCAGATGATTTGTATGCACCCACCTTGGGACCCCTAGCACCAGTCTCTCTGTCTCCTCAACACTTGTTTTAGTCATTTGCCCCTCTGTGTTCACACTTGCTGAAATGGAATAGTTTGTGTGCATACTTAAATGTATTGAATAAAAGAATTCTTTCAGAGTAGCTTTATAATGTTATTGCTTGATGGTGAAAATATTCCACTTCGAGAAAGAAAAATTCGGACATACGTTGAAATTCTTCCATTTTATTGTTTGAATCATCTTGTTTTTGAATTAAAATATAAGCAGCAAAACTCTATAGTTTTAGCTGTGTAGTAAGTATAGTCTGGCTAACTTAAAATACATTTTTCCCTTCCATTATTCACTTAAAGGACGCTGTGTTCTTCCATAGCAGGCTACCAGGGAAGCACGTGCTGGTACCAGAAAGGCTTGACGGTGGAGCAGAAGCTCCCAGGCTATAACAGAAGACAGATGTTATGCAGCATCAATTAAAAAATATACCTCAGCAGGAGATTCTAAGAAACTGTTCCTTCAATAAGCAGAATTACTCCCATAGAGAGTTATTTATTTTGATCTGTTCTAAACTTGTCTGGTAAAGTCGGGCAATCCCTTCTGATTGTTTAAAAATACATGAATGGATACACATAGGGAATGACTAATAAAAGCCATATTACCCAGATGGTGATAAGCAGAAGATTAAATCAGTCCCAGAAACAGGATCAAGAGCCACAACAGTACCAACTAAAAATTCCTCCCTTTTACTCATACTTCCTGGAGGGTTTTACTTGAATTGTGCTTTAGTTTTTCATCTGGAAGCAGATAAATAGAATGAGATCCTAAACATAAAATTTCTAAAAATACCAATGAGTGAGTTGATTTCAAACACCAAAGGGCATTTGCATATCCTGAGCCACCACCTTTTTGAATCTAGTATACTCATACTGTGGGGCTCTTCCATTTCTCTACTCCTTATTCTTCTATGTTTTCTGTTTTTTCCTCACTTTAATTGCCTTATTTTATTTTTCTAAACTATTGATTTGTGTGTGTGTGTGTGTGTGTGTGTGTGTTGTGGACAAGTGTTTTCCATGACACACATGTGGAGGTCAGAGGACAGCTTTCTGGAGTTTGTTCTCATCTTCCACCTTGTTGATGTAGGGTCTCATTTGTTTCCTTTTAAAAGTCTTTATTAATTAAGTTTGTTCTTTGGCAATTTCCTACATGTATATAGAACATTGGTTACTCTCTCCCACATCCCCTTTTGCCTTCCTCCATCCCTTTTACCCTATTTCTTCCTACAGAATGCTTTCCCACACTCATGTCTCTCTGTTGTATTTGTGACCCAGCAATTTTACTGAAGACAGTATATATGACCACAGTTTTTAGAGCTATTCTTTGGAACTTGGTGAGCTAATCTAGGTGTACAACTAGAGGTAATGACTGTCTTTCCACAAGAATTCTTAAGCAGCCAACAGTTCATCAGAGAGAGAAAGGGCCTCATGAACTTCTTCCTAATCTACAACTAGCTATCCTGTCCACAGTTCCCATCTTCTGCATGCCCAGTGCAGGCAACTGTGGCTACTGAGAGCTCATGTTTGCAATGGCTCTGCCATGTCCTGAAGGCCACATCATGTAGATTCTTCCATATTCTGGCTCTTCTATTATTTACTCTCCATCTTCAGTATTGTTTTATGAGCCTTAGGGAAAGCACAAATGACCTGTTTAGTACAGAGCACTCAAATGTCCTTATTTCTAAGCATCCTCAACACCCAAACATCTCTGCATTGATTGCTGTTCACTGCAAATAGGGTTCTCTGATTAGTGATGAAAATAGACTTTGTCTATGACTTTAAATGTAAATATCTTAATGATGTTTGATGCCATGTCAATTTAGCTGAATAATAGTAATAAGTTCCCTGTGAGGGCCTATGACTGACTTAGTCATGAACATGTGACTTAGTTTACAGTGCCAGGCATGCATTCCCTCCTGTGGAGTGAACCCAATCAATCCAATTCAAAAGCAATTGACAATCCCCATAAAGGGCATAATGCTATTTCACCCCTGGGGCATTTAGCATGAAACTTGGGCATTGTAGTTCTCCTTGTTTACAATTGAATAAAATCATTGATACCTTTTCTCTCCAACTTTGACTTTCCTGATACTATGAAAACCAGCTGTCAGAGAGGAAGTTTCTATCCCAGTTCCAGCTTGACTTCTCTGTATCACACAACTAAAGCAGGTGGTATCTTCAACAGATATGTTGCTACCATCTAGCTGTATATGTAACCTATGGAAGAACCATGGAACCAGAGAAGGACTATCTGAGGATGCCTTATGGAAGGGGTTGGAGTAAAACACAGATGATTTGAAAGCTAGGTATACTGGAGGTGGAAAGGTTTAAGTAGAGATCCTGTGAGGGAAGAACATGAAGGCAGAGCTTAAGATAAATTGAAGTGAAGGAAGAGGGAAAATATGGAAATGTATTTCTTTACATGGCAGTTAAAATATATAAGCTTAAAAAAGAAAAAGAGTTAGAAGAGGGACATGCTGCATGGCTCCACAATGCTGCTTTTGGGAGCTGGTGTTTAGCTAATGAAAGTTTCAGTGCCAGGTACGGAGTACCTCCTTAGGCATGTTTAGTCAGACAGTTCCCTAGATCCAGTTTCTGCTACTGGCTCACAAGCTTCTAGGTGATCCCACTGTCTCTGCTTTGATCTCTCTGCAGGAGTACTGGGACAACAGGTATGTGATTTTCATATGGGTTCTGGAGTGTGACTCCAGTCATTAGGGCCCTCTCCCTAAGTTCTTCATTCTCTATTTAATATGGCTTCTCGCTTTCACTCTTTCATTATAGTATAAATTAGCCACTTTCTTATGAAATAGGGCCTGGCAATAGATAACCTTTCCTTGCAACAGAAAGAGTTCCCTAGCTGATGGACGCTGATAGTGTGAAGGGCATATCTGATGCTGGAAGTTTCTTGTTCAACAGAGACCACCCCATTGTTTATTTGCTCCTGCAGCCCTCTCCCATCCCAAGCACAACTTGCCCTCCTGATCCTTTGCACCTTTTCTACCATCTGTCCTATATCTGTTTCCTTTCATTTATTGGAAGACATAGACATTCTATACAAAGGGAATCTTAAACCATTCTTCTTAAAGTTCCATTGATCAATCTAAGTCCAAATACTTCACCATCTATGCACAGCTGCTGCATAAAAATATATTAATATATATATATATATATCAATATTATATACTTTATACTTCAGTACTTAGAATAACCTAATAGGCTTTTTCCTTCTTTGGACTTTTAATTGTTACTTTTGAGATTAGTTTTGAAATTAATATTTAATTATATAATTTCCCCCTTCCCTTTCTTACCTCAATTCATGTTGTTCTTTCTCAAAATCATGAACTCTTTTTATTTTATTATTGTTACATATAAACACATATGTGCATATATATCTGTATATATATATATATATATATATATATATATATATATATATTTTTTTTTTTTCAAGCACATAATTACAGCCTGTTTAGTACATAAAATGCTACTTCTTTGTATATGTTTTCAGGGTTGACCATTTTGTTATAGATAACCAACGGGGTGGCTGTTCCCTGGGGAAAACTACCCATGATGCTTATTCAACATAGCTTTGTAAAGAAGACCTGAACAGGGTCCATACCATTAGACATTCTAACACATAATGGACACTCTCCCAATTCCCCAACCCCAGACAAAGAACTACAAGTAACTAAAGAATGTTGAGAGCAGAAGTTGCTTTCTTCAGTTTTGGGACCATTTCAATTTCTCATGAACTAACTAACTGTCTGAATAATAATTACCATGAACTACATATGAATACATGTGTGAATGAAATTTTCAAACGAATAGGCAGGTTGATAATGTATCTACCATAAAATCCATTTAATTTTTCCAGAATTTTTAAACTGTATATGCGACTTGTTTTGTGGTATTTTGACTGATAACAGAATTTCAGCAGCTTTATGAAACAGGATCTCTACCACAGATACAGGCTTTACCAACTGAGCCTTATCCTCAGTTTTTCTCCCCCTCCTTCTCTCTCCTTCCTCCCTCCCATCTTCCTTCCTTCCTTCCTTTCTTCCTTCATCTATCATCCCATACTTTCTTTAAACTTTTTGATACAGACTAACTATATAATCCCAGATGGTGTGGAGCTTGTTATTTAGAACAAATGGAGCTCCACTTGCCTCTACATCATATCTGCTGGGCTTAAAAGTAGGTGCCACTACACCTGGCTCCAGATACTTTTCTTTAATTTGATTAATTGAACACTTACTTCTTTTGTAATACAATTGATGCTTAGTGCTAGTTATTTTTATGTAACTATGCTACTTTTCTTTTCAAAATCTTTTGAATAACTAACTGAGTTCATTTTTAGTTGGAAGGTTATGAATTGCAAAAAGTCATTTACTGAGAATGAAAATAAAGGTGTTATTATGGGATCAGTCCATCTTTTCAATCCTGACTTTTATTTTAAATGTGAACCATCTGATTTTTCATTAAGGCAAAGGAAAAAGAATGTCTGTGTTTAACTGTGTATACAGTTCTTATAGCTGTCACTTAACAAGTTGGAAATGTTTTCATGCAGTTCAGTTTTAGGAAACTTTTGACCTTTTTAGATTTTATTTTATTTTCAATATTTTTTTTTTTTTTGTTGCAAATGCCAGGAACCATCAAGCCACTAGTCTTGAAGGAAAAGGTCATCTCAAAGAAGAAAGTTAGTCCTGAGTTGAGTGACAGTGTTTTTCTGTTGTCTAATCTGAGGTGTCAGGCACTAATTGCTGAGTGGCTGAATGGCCACTTATGGTATACATTGGTCCTGGAAGCACATGGATGCTTCAGGAACTTCTGCAGCTTTTTAAAACACAAACTTGGTGATGTCATAAATGGTAAAGTTTAACTGTTAGGGGAAGTATTCTCTTCAAGTCTTGAAGTTTTCCCATGTGTCTCTGAGATCTAGGAATGTATTTGCTTTAACGTCGTTAATCAGGGGTATTCATGAGCTCTTTGGAGGGACCATTCTCAGCTAATTGTTGAGAAGGACGAGACATTTGCTTAAGCAATAATTTACTCTTGCCAGGATATCTACCTCTCTATCTCATAATAATTAGAGGACAGAATAAAGACAAAATAACATAGGGTTTTCCAACAAAATAGATCACACTGAGGGCTTTTCTTTTTTTTTTAATCTTTTTTTTTTCTTAGCTTTATTATCAATCTAATACAGAGACAAAGCCCAACATCCCTACCCCAACGAGCAAGCTGAATAATATTTAACAAAGAGCCACTTTCTTTTTTTGAATCTTAAATTATTATATTGTAACTGTTAAATTGATTTGTAAGAAATATCACTTCAAATATTATAAAACACAGAAACTTATAAGCTTTAGAGAATAGTGGAAATGTTAATTACCAAAACAAAGAAGATATCTCATATGAACCATTTACTTGTTTGAGTTTACTTCTCGTGGTTAATAACTATGGAACTGTAGCCTTCATATATTCTGATAGAATACCTCATCTTTTTTTCACGAGACCAGATAAAAATAAGGAGTCAGCTATGAGGAACCATACAGTAACAACATTCATTCTCCTGGGACTAACAGAGGACCCACAATTTCAAAGTCTGCTTTTGATTTTTTTTTTAACTCTTAACTAGACAGAAAGTACGTACATCATTTCTAAAGTTTAGAGCTTATAATCAGCACCCACAACAGCTCTTCCACAGCTCCTTCAGAGAAACCCCTCTCCCACTGATTCCACTTTCACCCTGCACGGTCCCTTCCCCCCAGATGCAGAGCCCCGGACATCCCAGGCTGCTCTGCTCCTCTGCTAGCTGCCTTTGGAAGTCCGGGCTTTCTTTCTCCCCGAATCTGCCTCAAACTCTTAGCAGCTTTCACAGGTCATGCATTTTCTGGGGAGGAATTTGTCCCTTCTATTTCTTCAGATGTTGGTGTGGGTTTATCTATTGCCTGAGTTTTCATGGGTGTGTTTAGCTTCTTTAGGTTGGATTTTTCCTTCTAGTGCTTTCTGTAAGGCTGGGTTTGTGGATAGGTATTGATTAAATCTGGTTTTATCATGGAATATTTAGTTTACTCTGCCTATGGTGATTGAGAGTTTTGCTGGGTATAATAGTCTAGGTTGGCATCCGTGGTCTCTTAGTGTCTGCATAACATTTGTCCAGGACCTTCTAGCTTTCATAGTCTCTATTGAGAAGTCTTTTTTTTTTTAAGAAAAGAGGGCTTTTCTTAAAAGCCAACTTTAAGAGCAAATGAGATTACACTAAATAGACATCATGAAAATGTAATAATTACTGTAAGATACTACATGCATGAAGGACTATATAACCTGTTAAAGAACAGTTTTGGTTTTTAGAAGAAAGATAGTGGCAGAATGAAGCTGGAGTTATGCTCCTTGTTCAGGGACTAAGGGCAGTTCTGACAAAGTCACCATCTGCATGTCTCTTCTCTAGACCATTTCCTGCTGTAACCAAAGATTATTGTATTGAGATTGTAAGATGCAGCTTATGATCTAACTGTTGAAATCAGATATTTAAATAATCTATGATTTATAATAATAGGCTGTTCACTACCATACTAGTTCCATGATGCTACATTGAGAAATTATCTCAGTGTCTGAGGATATTGTTTTGGGCAATAAACAAAGCCTGTTAATTCTAGTGAAAATTAGGGTCCTAGCACACTATCCATTGTATTACTCAGCACAGAACTTTAAGGGTTTTAAATAAACCTTTAAATTTCTGATAAATTTCCAAGGTGAAAAGGAACCAAAGCTTTTGTTTTAAAAAGTTTCATAAATGAGAATAATTCTGTAAAAGAAGAAGTCCCACAGTTACATCCCTGAGTTTTTGTGTTTATAAGTATGTTCTCAACTCTCAATTATTAAAGTGCAGAGAAAGAGGCGTTTTTTGAAATTGAAGGCTTAGCAGCAAACTAAAGTGTCTAAAGCACAAATTATTTAATTCTGAAGGCTTTGAAAATACTCTAATGGGAACAAACAAATGATAATGATATGTTATATATGGCACTGAGATTACAAAGAGTTTTTAACATCAGGAAAATCCAACTCAATTTACTTTGTTTTTGATCTGTGTACATGTGGAATTCATCTGTGTAAAATAGCAGTAAATTTTACACTTTTTTATTTTGTAAAAAAATATCCTTTTATTTGTATTTAGTTTATAAAGGTATGTGTGCATGTGAACATGAGTACAGGTACCTGCAGAAGCCAGAAGAGGGCATTGGATCCTGTGGAGCTGCACTAACAGGTGATGGGAACTGTCTGACATAAGTGCTGGGAACTAACCATGGGCCCTCCGGACGGTGGTGTGAGTGCTTGATCACCGAGCCATCTCCTTAGCCCAGGAAATATGTTTTCAACATCTTATTTTTAATAGACATTTTATCAAATACATAGGGAAAATACATCTGGAAGAAAATTATCAGCATGAGGCTAAAGGATTTGCCATTTTATTGTTTACTTGTGATATAAAATTACTACTCTTTAAAATCTGCTTGCAGTGCTATTGATAGAGTGTCATAGTAAATTCTTGTGAAATAACAGTCACCACCTGTTGTCGATGCCTTTCACAGAAAAAAAAATTTGCACTGCCAATGAAGTTGCCTTTGCCCAATTCTTGCCCAGCTTTCATTTCTGAAAAAATGCAAATTTCTTAGCAAGATCACATTAACGGGTAAAATTTATTCAATCCCAGAACATTGTCTTCTCAAATAAGAAATAAATTGATTCCAATAGCCTTTTGCAATTACCTGTCTTTGCTGTTGCTCATGTCCTATGTTTAAATGAGAAAGTAATGAATCCAAGATGAAAATCTCCTTTGGAGAATCAACTTAGTCAATTTCTTCAATACAGGACTGAATTCTATTTGTGTAACAAAAGAAAATTCCAAAGTAGTGGGACAAAAGCAATAAAGTATACACATTTGCACTAAGTTGTTTCTTTAAAACAAAAAGACATTCTATACAGATGGTTAACATCTTGCCACTGTTGGTATTCACCTAATTTTGAAATCTTTGCTGTATCACAGAGGCTCTACGCCTGAAAGCCAGTGTCTTGTATTCATGTTCTCACCAAAGCTCCTATTTAGACTGGACTTGTGAGAGGTATTTTCACAAGGGACAGAAGGTACCAGAGAAACTGAGCCCATTGTTGTTTCATATAGTAACAGGAAAGTGACAACCCCACTGAGATCAACAATGAAGGCTTTAATCTAGGGTGGTACATGGATTTTGATAGGATGCAGATTTATATGTGTATTGATGGAAGGTTTAACCAGTATTGTTATGTCTTTATCCAATTTGATGCTTCCTCCAATGCACTTTCTGCAAATCCTTCTCTTTATTCCTAAGCCTGAGAAAACTTTTCCTCACATTCCAGTGGCAATTTTAGCATCTTCAAAAAAAAGATTTAATTAATTTTAGTGATATTTCATGATGTACATATGTGTGTGACTATGTGTGGCTATGCTAACTTGTGGAGGGGCGAGGCTCTACAGGGTCCAGAAGATGTCAGTTCTCTTAGAGCTACAGTTATAGGCAGTTGCAAGCTTCCTGAGTGGGTGCTTGGAACTGAATTCCTGTGCTCTGCAAGAGAAATGCTTGCCTTAACTTTGGAGCAATCAATTCAACCCCTGTTGACCATTTGTTAAAGGGAACATGGCTCCAAAAGCTTTATTTGAAAGGATAGATACTTTGTAATTTCTAAGCTTGCTATGTGCATTGTGAACAGGACTAATCATGAATCAGTACTCTAGTTATTAACCATTAACATTATCAAAGCAAAGAGACCCCACTAATATCTATTGTAATGCAATTTTTCATTTCCTAGTGTCTCCTCTTCCAAGTGAGCATTCAGATTGAAGAGATTTTGTAGTTAGATTTCAACAAGGTCCTTAAAGCTCCCATGAGACCAGTTTCCAGGGCTTAAGGCTGTTGAGGGTATGGATACACTATAACATGTTTGAAGATTTTCTTGGGTGATGAGTCTGCATGGCTTTCTCCCAATTCTAGAAAGAAGAACCAACTTCCTTCCATTATACTGTCTTTTCAGATAGATTTTGGAATATTACATATCTGTATCATAAAGCATAAGTTTTCTTACAGCTTAGATGAGACAGTGTTTTATCCTGGAGAATACAGACAGTTGTATTTTCCTCCACTTGGGTGTTGGTTGCTTAAATTTAGGATCCTATCCTGTTATACTATACCTGTCCAAGTACCATCAGAGTCCCTCATGCTTATCACTTTGTGAGAAGTGTTATCTGAAGGGACTGACCTAAATACTTTGTATTCTGATTACTGTTTTTATTTTTCTTATTAAGGCACACCCTGGAAGCTCTGTACCATGAGTTTCTAAATTTCTCTAAGCCCTCATGACATTGTGGCCGACTATATTACTTTTAGTAAACTTTAAATTCCCAACAGCTGCTGGAAGTGCTGTGTAACTGGTGTTTTATTATGGACCAGTGACTGTTTTTTGTACTTTCTAACCCCTTCAACTAACTTAGAATAAAAGCACATACAGCCAATTTGTTTGTTTGTTTGTTTGTTTTTAGATCTTCTCCATCATTGTATGATGGATGTGTTGAGATGGGCTCTATTTCCATTTCTCTTGAACCTGACTCAAGACAAAAGAAGGAAATTCAAGGTGCTATACCTAATAATATCTACTTGTGAAGCTTCACAGTGAACTGGACCTTACTGAATGAAAGAAACCTATGATACCAACTGGGATAAGATTGGAGAGGGAGGAATCTTGGAAAGGCATGGATATAGTTTATTGATGGGAGAATTGTGATTTGTTGAGGTGAGACAGTGGACTGATCGGCTGTAGTTCTAAATATGACCATCAAAATCACATTGTCTCCCACTCTCCTGGCTCTGTTAGGAACCCTCCTTAGGACCATATCCAAATACAATATTGTTCTGGACACTCACAGTTTTATTCCTGCATTTATAACCACAGAGCCAATTTACTTTATTTGAAAAATAAAAAAAAAAAAAAAAACTCACCTGATTCTCATCACGGGAAACAAAGTTTCTTAGATTGCTGAATGGGAACACACATTTTTATACATGAGTTATTTCAACAACAGTTACATAACTCAGTTATTTAATTATTGAAAAGGTATCTGACTTCTTAATAAGTGTTAGGGAACTTTAACAAGTAGTTGTTCATTCTTCGGAGGACATGAACAGGAAGTTGTTTTATAAACATGTGTGGGACTGCTCACAAATATATGCTCACTGACAAGCAAAATTACACTGGACAGAACAATTACTGAAAATGTTGAGAGTGCTGAAATAAAATGAGGTCTTCAATCATGGACACTTTTGAGCAGATGTTTGAAAGGTAAATAATTATAACTCTTTCTTCTTGTTGTTCCAGGTGCACTTACTCAAGCAGAATACAAAGGAGCAGCCATTCTATTTCATTCTTTAATGTCAACTATCTACCCATTCATTGAACTTGATTACAAAGTGAGTGTTATACCTTCTCACTCACCTGTCTCCTCTGTGCTAGCCTCACATTTTGTGACAATAATGAGTAGCAAATAGGTCCAACTTATTTGATAGACTTATGATTGAACTGTTCATAAATGATAGACAAGACAACATGAAAGTAATAGGAGAGGAACCGGAGGAAAGACGGAGGGGAATTTATGATCAGGAGACAATGTATGAGAGAAGAATAAATTTAAATAAAAGGATTAAATTTAGAAGTGTGAAGGAGATATGAAATCTAATGTCCATTGTTCTTTCCTCTCTTTCCTCTAGTACTCTTTTCAGTAACATTGCTCAAAATAACAAATTTTAATAATTTTTGCATATCAGTATTTATAATATTTTAGTTTATTATTTGAAAATATAAACATGTGTACATTGTATTTTGATCATATTAACTTACTCTATGATCTTTCTGCCTTTATTTCTTTTTTTCCTTTTTTCCCACCACTGAATTTCCCTTCCCATTATTCTCTGCTTCTAAAACATAGGCAAGTATGAAGTCCTGAGGATGTTCTTTGCATTAGTGATAATGTGGTAAATTTCTTAAGATACATGACAATGAATATTCAAAAATTTTTGAATAAATTGTAAGACATTTGAACGTCTATGGCTTTAGTCATGAACTCTTTCTTCTTTTTTTTTCTTTTTTTCTCTTTTCTTTTTCTCTTTTTTTTAAAAAAATTTACACTTCAGTTCTACATATCAGCCACGGATTCGCTTGTTCTCCCCCCTCCCGTCCCCCTCCCCTTCCCCCCAGCCCACCTCCCATTCCCACCTCCTTCAGGGCAAAGCCTCCCCCTAGGACTGAGATCAACCTGGTAGACTCAGTCCAGGCAGGGCCAGTCTCCTAGGCCTCCTAGGCCAAGCCACGCCACCCTGCATAAACCCGAGGTTTCAAACAGCCAACTCATGCAATGAGCACAGGATCCCGTTCCACTGCCTGGATGCCTCCCAAAGAGTTCAAGCCAATCAACTGTCTCACCCATTCAGAGGGCCTGATCCAGTTGGGGGCCCCTTAGCCATTGGTTCATAGTTCATGTGTTTCCATTTGTTTGGCTATTTGTCCCTGTGCTTTATCCAACCTTGGTCTCAACAATTCTCGCTCATATAAACCCTCCTCTTTCTCACTAATTGGACTCCTGGAGCTCCACCCGGGGCCTAGCCATGGATCTCTTCATCCAGATCCCTCAGTCATTGGATGGGGTTTCTAGCACAAGAATTAGGGTGTTTGGCCATCCCATCACCAGAGTGGGTCAGTTCGGGCTGTCTCTCGACCATTGCCAGCAGTCTGTTGTGGGGGCATCTTTGTGGGTTTCTGTGGACCTCTCTAGCACTTTGTTTCTTCCTATTCTCATGTGGTCTTTATTTATCATGGTCTCCTATTCCTTGTTCTCCCAGCTAGATCTCCCGCTTCCCCAAGCTCTCTTTCCCTCCACCCTCGCCCTTCATTTCCCCCACTTATGTCCAGGCTATTCATGATGATCTCATCCATTTCTCTGTCATTGGGAGATCCTCGTGTCTTTCTTGGGGTCCTGTTTTCCAGGTAGTGTCCCTGGTGATGTGAGTAGCAGTCCAGTCATCCCTGTTCCACATGTAGTATCCTCCTATGAGTGAGTACATACCATGTTTGTCTTTCTGAGTCTGGGTTACCTCACTCAGGAGGATTTTTTTCCAGATCCATCCATTTGCCTGCAAACCTCATGATGTCATTGTTTTTCTCTGCTGAGTAGTATTCCATTGTGTATATGTACCACATTTTATTTATCCATTCTTCGGTTGAAGGGCATCTAGGTTGTTTCCAGGTTCTGGCTATTACAAATAATGCTGATATGAACATAGCTGAGCAAGTGTCCTTGTGGTATGATTGAGCATTCCTTGGGTATATGCCCAAGAGTGGTATAGATGGATTTTGGGGGAGATTGATTCCCAATTTTCTAAGAAAGTGCCATATTGATTTCCAAAGTGGTTGTACAAGCTTGCATTCCCACCAGCAGTGGAGGAGAGTTCCCCTAGCTCCACATCCTCTCCAGCACAAGGTGTCTTCAGTGTTTTTGATCTTAGCCATTCTGACTGGCGTAAGGCCTCATCAATAAATTATAACCAATTATATTTCATTATTTTTTTGTTGACATTGCTTGAAGTGGACAATAGAGTATAGAAAATGTGACTGAAAAAGGCCAGCCATTGGACTTGCTTCTAACCAGTGTTTTGTTTTGCCTATTTACCTTGCATTGTATGATACATCTTGAGATACCATTAATCACTGTTGTGGACAAGATATTCTTTAAGCAATCATATATGCTTAATTTTGAGAATTTCAAAATATTTTAAATGTTTTCAGATAAAGATTTTTAAATAAAACCAAGGGAATAAAATAAAATTTCACAATGTGCAATTAGAAGACAATGTGATATATTATTTGTCTTTGAATAAACAGAAGCAGAAAATGCCCATACATTATTAGCATTTAGGGACTCACACACATATTTCTGTAGTCCTCTGTTGAGTACTGTTTCCATGCCATAGAACTTAAGTTTAATACATTAGCTTAGTGACTAGTGCATATTAGAGCCTATACAATAGTTTGCATATCACCGCGTCTTTTTTCAGGGAATGTCTCCATGCAGTCACTATGGCACTAGTTCTTTTTAGCTATCTAAATAATTAAGCCATTTTTTATTCGACAGACTTTGTCAAATATAGAAAGGCCACTGTTTGAAGAACCTTTCAAGATCATTGCATGTCATTAAATAAATTAAACACAAGAGTAAGGAATTTGGGAATCTGTAGCATTTAGAGAATTAATAGGATTTTTGTAGGTAGACAGTCAGATATTGGAAAAAAGGAAAATCGATTGTAAAGACATTGAAAATTAATTGTATTATGGAGTTAGTGAATACAGTAATAAAATTAATACAATGACAATTGTTTGAAGATGAACAGCATTACAATAGTTATAAATTCATATTAGAAATCAAAAAATGAAATCACAGTGTGAGAGACAGAAAAAAAAAAACACTACCTCACCATGGTATAAACACAGGGAAAGAGAGGCCATGAACAGTAACATGGAGTGCTTAAATGTCCCACGTCAGAGGAGTGATAAGGGACCAGGAAATTGGAAGAGTGGGAACAATTAAGATTCAAAAATAAGAAAGGAAATGGAAGGGAGATTTTCTAGTAGGAATGTGGGATCACATGCAGCCAAAGATGAAAGTAAGAGCATTATGTTAGTGGGTTTCTATGTCAGCAGTGAACTTTAAGAACAAAATTGAATATAAAAAATCATGAAACTAGGATATCACATGTCTAGAAATTGACATCAAGTGGGAAGCAGTGAAGCCAGTGGGGAGCTAAAGGTAAAAATATGAGAAATGCTGCCATGGGGAATTATCCTTTAGAAATAAACAATCTTTGATGTACTTTAAAAGTGCTAGAGAATTAATCTAGGTGGGAAAACGGAGGAAGAAAGAGTAAATGATGAAGGAATTTTTCAGATCTGGTAGGGAATGAGCAGAAATGAATGAAATTATTGGGTGGTAGGGTTTTCTCAAAAAGCAGTCAAAATAGCTATTCCCAGATAAAGGAGAGAAGCCAGTATGGTGAATATTTTGGGAGATGTTGGAACAGAAAAAAGAAGGGAAGGGATTTATTTAAATAGAGAATTGCTTTTAAAGAGATCAAGATCTTTATTCTTCCTTTTGTAGAACTCTGAAAAGTGGAAAGCACTTTTTAATTAAAATCCATAAACCCTTTTGTGATTTTTCAGGATCATGAATTGCTTTGAAATTTTCAACATATTTACTTCTCCTATCCTCTTATTGCCATGCTCTCCCAACATAAAATGGAAAATTTGATGATGGACATAGAAACATGCTGCCCCAGATGCTAAGACCAAGGAAGATTTATCCTGGATACTCATAATGACCTAATGTGTCCACACTCAGCCACCAGGCTTCCTGAAGTGGCACCATGTGACTACTTACAGCCATCTGTAACTCCAGTTCCAGAGGATCTGATGCCCCCTTTTGACCTCTATGGACAATACACACATGTGGTACACATATACTCACCCAGACTAATACACACAACAGTAATTATATTATATGAAAGATAGCAGAAATCTATAACACCAAGCCTAAATACTTCAGGGAAATTCCATGCACAGACTTAAAAGCCCAGCAATTTTGGTCCAGTGTGAGTGTATTGGTTCTGATTTTAATTACTGTGATGAAGTATCTCACAGAAGCAACATAAGGAATGATTATTTTAATTTCAAGTTTGAGGGTGAGGGTTCATAATAGCAGGAACATTAGGCAGCTAGTCACAGTGTATCAGCATATGTGAAGCAGAGAAAGATGAATGCTTGTTTTCAACTTGCCTTTTCCTTTTTATTTTTGTCTAGGACCCCAATGTATGAATGGATATATTCATACCCAGAGTGAATCTTCCCACCTCAATCAAACCAAGCCACTATTATCTCAAGCTAGTTCAGATACTGTCAAAATGACAATCAAAATTAAAAGTTGTAATGAGCCAGTCCTGAAGAGACATTTTAGTATAGATTCTGTCTCAGGGATGGGCAGCACTGTTGTGCAGGCTGTGTTTCTTTTTTGCCAATCTTTCTGACTCCTAATTCTTCCAAGTATATTATAGCCAAGAAAACTTTCTTTTTAAACTCCTCTCTATTAAACTCTGCCTCTGTCACTTAAGGCTCAGCTTCCTAGCAAAGTTGCCAAGAAGCTATAGGAAATAATGAAGATGAACCTACTTTTCACCAAGTAGATGCTCACAGAAACTGACACGAAATGAACACCTCATACTTCACAAAGAGGTGGGTTACACCTACACATTTAACCTGTTTAGCATTTGAGCATAATTATCCCATGAAAGAGGGCTTTATACTTTTACCTAGCCATGGTTAGGTTCAGTTGGGATTATAATTAGAGATCAGTTTCAGGAAAGAGTTACATACCATTCTATACCTGATTCATGCCACTGTTCTGAGATATGGTGAGTTTTCCATGTACCTGGGTGTACAAGTGCAGCTTATGTACTAGTGTAAGTGCAAAGCAAACAAGAGACCTGTATGCACAAGTGTCCCTGACTTTTGGCTTCCGGAATACAGTGGAAAGAATATAATTATTCAGTCCTCTATACTTATTTCAGTATTGTACTTGGTTTGTGCTGCAGTCACAATAAGTAGGGGATTTTCTTTCTTCCTTCCATAGCTCTTCCTAAAGATTTGTTGTCGATGACAGTCCACTCAGTGACAGGGTCCAGTTCTCAATGAACTACAGCTTTTCTAAAGTGAATGAAGAATCATGACTGATAGCAAACTATTGTTGAGAACGAGTTCCCATCAGCAGGGCAATAACTTCATTCAGAGGACCAGCAGCTCAGTCCAAATGTGTCCTCCTGAGAAGAATAGATCCCCATTTAAGTTCTGGGATATGATGAAAGGGTAGAATGCAGCTGCACTGTCAATATTTCACAATGGTTTTCTTCAGATGGCTATGACAAACCTATGTTTCATAAATCATCACAAAAGTTAACCTAGGAGTTCAGGCTGAAATATGCCTCTAATGGGAACAATTCACCACTGACAAAAAAATTAACACAAAGCTTTTATTATGTCTTTCCCCCCTCTTCAGCCAGGGTAAGATTACTTCTTTTTTGACATGTCCATCTTGTCTAACTTTAATTCCACCAAATAGACAAAAGCCTTGAGCAAAGTATCAGTACAGGTAACAATTATATTAGAAAAAAAGCCATTGTTTCATGTGACTTCTCTGTGAATGTTTCCTTAAGTGAATTAGCAAGTCTGCTTTACTGGTTCTTAGAAGAAAGCTTGAACTATCCTTACATAATGACTCAACAATTGTTTTCAGAAGATTAAAGCCCATTACTTTGCAGAAGGAAAGTCAACAGAACCAATCTCTTTGTTTTTTTGTTTAAGAGGGCTCTTGTTCCAGATAGTACTAAACTTGAATAACTCCCATATTTTGGGCAATATAAACTCCTAAGTGATTCTGATAAAAAGACTTCTAAAAATTTAACCCTTCCCATTTTCTTTTTTCAGCATTATTTAGCTGGTTCTATTACGAATATTTACACAGGAAATATTTTTGTGTACCTTTTCATATGAAATAAAATTAATGAATTAAAGAGTCTATTTACTATGAAAGTTAAGTATTTCTGCCTTTCTTGACCTAGGTATTACATTATATCCATCAAAAGTAACTGTACTTTGAGAAATTTTCTAAGCATATGCAAATTAATATATACACAAGGAGATTCAGAAGTCTCATTTGTTAATTTTGTACATACTGTACTTCATATTCTCCACTTTGGATCATATCTTATTTTTTAATTATTCCTTATTTTTTTCTGAGATTATAATATAATTGCATAATTTGTCCCCTTCCCTTTCATCCTTTCAAATGCTCACATATTTTTTCTTGCTTCCTTTCTCTCTCTCTCTCTCTCTCTAATATATATATATATATATATATATATATATATATATATATATCTCAAATTCATAGCCTTGGCCTCTTTTTCATATATATATGTTCAGCAGCAAAGATTCTCTCCAATTCTGTGTATTTTATCTTCATCAGAGTGATTGTTTCTTTGTATGTAGATATGAAGTATTCCCAGAAACATTTGTTAAAGAAGCTTCTTCTTCTACTTATGATGATAGATTGGAAATCGGAGCATTCAATGGATTAACTGAAACCTCCATGGAAATACTAATTCATGAAACTTAGAGAGAAAAACCTTAAACCTCAATTGAAGACCCCAAATATACAAAGACATCTCAAGTAAGAAAAACAAAAACAAACAAACAAAAAAAAGAAATAAACACAACAATACTTGACTTCAGGACATTCTACAGAAATATAATAACTAAAACAGTATGATACTGCACAAAAATGGAAATGTACACAAATGTAGTAGAACTCAAAGCCCATGAATGAATTCATGTTATACAGCCATCTGCCACAAGCACAATTGGAGAAAAAGACTGTTTAATAGGTCTGTTTTCCAGTGTTGGGTGCTACATGAAGCTTCAAAAGGAGGACTTTAAACCTGAAATCCAGATTCAGTGTGAAGTTAGACTTGAAAGAAAATGACTCTACTATTTTGAAGAAGAGTAATATGCACAAAAAGTATCTCTTCTCAAGCTATAAATCAACAAATAAACTGAGAAACAAATGTACTGTTATATTTTGTAATCAATCTACCCAAAAAAATGTCTTTCTTTTCCAATAAAAATGCAACTGAAAATGAAAAAAAATATTATTCTAGGATCTTACTTTAGAAAACTAGAATTCATCAGAAGAAATCTAGTAATAGAGCAATTTTGACTTCCAGATCACTATTAAATGACAAGCTAAAATATCCTCAAAAGTTAGAATTTCTAATGGGGGCAGATTAGAGTTCTAGTTGCTAATCATTAAAATTAAATTATCAACTTAACATCACAATCTTTGAGTACCAGGGTTGGCTTAAGTTCTTGATACAGAAAAAGAAAGAAACCTTACAATGAAGGTTAAATGGCCTAGCAATATGATCATAAGCAATTGGCCGTGGAGAATGCAAACAGGACACTGTGACTCGGGTCTCATTTAATGACATTTAAGTTATTCAGATACAGAAGAACTGACTATTTTATAATACCAATAACAAGTTCTATTTTAAGTTAGCACAGGAAGCAGTTGTATATAAATTGAACGATGCAGGAGTCCATACAAAATGAGAAACCTTAATGAGAATGTGCTATATTGTATTGCTATTATCACTGAATTACAATTCAATTTGGTCTTTAAAAACCATTTTAACAGCTTTCATTAAGGCAAATAAAGCTTTAGAAATTAAGCCTGTTAAGGGGCAATTGAAATTGATAACACTAACAAGTATAGGTCAAGAAAGAGAATACCACAGACATCATTTCTCTGCCCTTGTCTTACAGCAGTGGTCAAAATGACTGAGTATAAATGTGGTTAGAGAAATTCAGGGAAACAATTATGACAGAGAGAAATATGAACAATTATGTAATCTCTAATCTTTCAAGTTCAAATCTTCCTTTGTATGCATATTCTGTTTGTAATGTGTATCAGAATCAGGGATAACGGTTCATGTGTTTCCGTTCGTTTGGCCACTTGTCCCTGTATTCCATCCATCCCTGGTCCCAACAACTCTTGCTCACATAAACCCTCCTCCTTCTCGCCAATTGGACTCCCGGAGCTCCACCCGGGGCCTGACCGTGGATATCTGCATCTAGTTCCCTCAGTCACTGGATGGGGTTTCTAGCACGACAATTAGGGTGTTTGGTCATCCTATCACCAGGGTAGGTCAGATTGGGCTATTTCTCGACTATTGTCAGCAGTCTATTGTGGGGGCATCTTTGTGGATTTCTGTGGGCCTCTCCAGCACTTTGTTTCTTCCCTGGATCAGGCCATCTGAATGGGTGAGACAGTAGATTGGCTTGATCTGTTTAGGAGGCATCCAGGCAGTTGTACCAGGTCCTGTGCTCAGGGCATGAATTGGCTGTTTGAAACCTGGGGCTTAGTAGAGACCCTTGGCTCAGTCTGGGAGGAGGGGCCTAGACCTGCCTGGGCTGAGTCCACCAGGTTGATCTCAACCCTCCGGGGCGTCTTTGCCCTGGAGGAGATGGAAATAGGGGGTGGGCTGGGGGAGTGGGGCGGGGCGGGAGGAGGGAGAAGGGGGGGGAATCTATGGTTGATATGTAAAGTTGAATTATATTGTAAAATAAAATAAAATAAATAAAAAAAATAAAAATAAAATTAAAAAAAGAATCAGGGATAACGGAAGATATTTGAAAATAAAATTTAAATAGGATTAAGAGAAAGAGGTGGTTAAAAAAATCAAAGATTTTGGCTGTGGGCATTAATATAGAGTCACCTATAAACAAATTCTTTAAACAGTTTATGGTGGAGAGGATGTGGAGCTAGGGGAACTCTCCTTCACTGCTGGTGGGAACGCGAGCTTGTACAACCACTTTGGAAATCAATATGGCGCTTTCTTAGAAAATTGGGAATCAATCTCCCCCAAGACCCAGCTATACCACTCTTGGGCATATACCCAAGGAATGCTCAATCATACCACAAGGGCACTTGCTCAGCTATGTTCATATCAATATTGTTTGTAATAACCAGAACCTGGAAACAACCTAGATGCCCTTCAACTGAAGAATAGATAAATAAACTGTGGTACATATACACAATGGAATACTACTCAGCAGAGAAAAACAATGACATCATGAGGTTTGCAGGAAAATTGATGGATCTAGAAAAAAATCATCCTGAGTAAGGTAATCCAGACTCAGAAAGACAAACATGGTATGTACTCACTCATAGGAGGATACTAGTTGTGGAACAAGGATGACTGGACTGCTACTCACAACACCAGGGAGGCTACCTGGAAAACAGGACACCAAGAAAGACACTGGGATCGCCCAATGATGGAGAAATGGATGAGATCTACATTAACAGTCTGGACGTGAGTGGGGGTAATGAAGGGCAAGGGTCAAGGGAAAGAGAGCTTAGGGGAGCGGGAGATCCCAGCTGGATCAAGAACAGAGAGAGAGAACAAAAAATAAGAGACCATGATAAGTGAAAGACCACATGAGTATAGGAAGAAGCAAAGTGCTAGAGAGGTCCACAGATATCCACAAAGATACCTCCACCATAGACTACTGGCAATGGTTGAGAGAAAGCCCAAACTGACCTACTCTGGTGATAGGATGACCGAACACCCTAATTGTCATGCTAGAAATCTCTTCTAATGACTGAGGGAACCAGATGCCGAGATCCATGGCCAGGCCCCAGGTGGAGCTCCAGGAGTCCAATTGGTGAGAAAGAGGAGGATTTTTATGAGCGAGAATTGTTTAGACCAAGATTGGAAAAAGCACAGGGACAAATAGCCAAATGAATGGAAACACATGAACTATGCACCAATAGCTGAGGACCCCCCAACTGGATCAGGCCCTCTGGATAAGTGAGACAGTTGATTAGCTTGAACTGTTTGGGAGGCATCCAGGCAGTGGTACCGGGACCTGTCCTCAGTGCATAAATCGGCTGTTTGGAACCTGGAGCTTATGCAGAGACACTTTGCTCAGCCTGGGAGGAGGGGACTGGACTGCCTGGACTGAATCTGTCAGGTTGAACTCAATCCCCAGGGGAGTCTTTTCCCTGGAGGAGATGGTAATGGGGAGTGGGCTGGGGGG
>CABHPR010110555.1:8953-19896 GCA_902168415.1 Peromyscus melanophrys
CCCCCCCCCCCCCCCGTGACCTCCTTCATTTCCCAGGGCAGAGGGTAAGTTGCTCATCTTTCTAGTGGTCAGCTCCTGGAGCAGTGGCAGGCTTCACCCCTCTGCTCACACAGTCTGTTTCCTGCTGCAGAAGTTAAAACCTAGAGAGCCTCACTGGCTGACACTGCAAAGGGAATGCTGATTATCTTGATACTGTAGGTTTGTCCTGATGTCCTGATTGCATGGGTCACTGACAGCAACACTTGATATTGTGTGATGCTTTTCTGAAAGAGGGTTTTTTGTTTTGTTTTGTTTTGTTTTGTTTTGTTTTGTTTTGTTTTGTTTTGTTTTGTTTTGGTTTGGTTTGGTTTGGTTTGGTTTGGTTTGGTTTGGTTTGGTTTGGTTTTGGTGTTTCGAGACAAGGTTTCTCTGTGTAACCTTGGCTGTGCTGGATCTCGCTCTGTAGACCAGTCTGGCCTCTGGTTCACAGAGATCTGCCTGCCTCTGCCTCCTGAATGCTGGGATTAAAGGCGGGTGCCACCACCGCCCAGCTTTGAAAGAATTTATTTTATTTTTATTTTTTTTTTGGGGGGGGTGTTTCAAGACAGGGTTTCTCTGTGTAGCTTTGGAGCCTGTCCTGGATCTCACTCTAGCCCAGGCGGGGTCTTAATGACCACCCATTGTGTGAGCCCACCAAAGTTCACCCTGGGGAACCAATGAGCATGGGTGAGAGGTTACAGACAGGCGCATGAGTGACCCTAAGACAGCCACACTGGAAGGTCTGCATACAGCATGGATGATGGTGTCGCCAGCGCTGAAGATGAAGCTCCCTTTCTCTGAGTCTTTCCAAGCCTGTTACTCTAGCACCTTCCCAGACCCAGAGGAGTCCATCTACCATGTGGGCAGAATTGCATGCAAGGGTCTGGGAGCAGTGGTTGTCCTCTGGTGAGGGTTCAGTGACCCTTCCCACTCCCTCCTCAAGTGATTGAACACCAACAATCACCAGGCCCAGCTGCGATGATCTTTTGCAAGCAGACACAGCTGGTCTTATGAAGATGCCATTACTCTGCTTGGAGGACAGTGCTATTTAATGAGAGTAAAAGGGAACAGGAAAGGGAGGAGAGAATGGAGGGGAATGGAGGTGAGGTGGGGTGGAGGGGTGCAGGGAGGCTGGCTTGCAGGTGAGAATGTCTGGTGTAAGTCAGCAGAGATAACTTTCAGTTTTGAATACTGTAAAACCCTCTAAATAGTCCACTGTAAAGTGAGTAAAATACAATTCAGCTCCAGGGGATCTTATATTCCTCCTGGCCTCAGGTAACCCCACACACAGAAGCACATACATTCATATAGATATACACACACTAAAATACATACATACATACATACATACATACATACATACATACATACATGCATACATTAATTAATTTTAAAAAATCCTGGGGCTAAAGAGATGGCTTAGCAGTTAAGAGCCTGTACTGTTCTTGCAGAAGATTCAAGTTCAATTCTCAGCACCCACTTCAGGCAACTCACAATTGCCTGTGACTCCAACTCCAAATTATCTAATGCCCTCTTCTGGTCTCTGCAGGCACCTGCATTCACATGCGCGCGTATGCGCGCGCACACGCACACACACACACACACACACACCCTAAATAGCCACGGTGGCAAATGCCTTTAATACCAGCACTCAGAAGGCAGAAGCAGGATTCAAGTTCGAGGTCAACCTGGTCTACCTAGTGAGTTCTAGTGCTACATAGTGAGACCCTGCTTTGGTTAAGAAAAAATTGAAATAAATCAATAAAATGGTGATTATGGGTTGTGGTCGTGATACAATTCCATGATAAGGGTCCAATCCAAACAAGGAACAAATAAATAAAATGGATTTTATGATTATCAAGATTTCAATGTAATAAAAAGAAAAATAGCTACATACTTGTATATAAAGTAAGTAGTTGGAGCATTAGCAGCAGCAGCAGCAGCAGGGGGCTTTTCACATGTACCCAACATTCATGTAGAGTGCTAGTTAGTGTGTGTGAGACCCTGTGTTCCCTCTCCATAACCTCTCCTCCCAAAGGTAAGTGTAGTGACACACACTTTTAGTCCCAGCACTCAGGAGGCAGAGGCAGGTAGGACTCGGGAGTTTGAGACCAGCCTGATCTACATGGTGAGTTCCAGGCCAGCTGGGGTGACATAGGAAGACCTTGTCTAAAAACTAAAAAAAGTGGGGGAAAAAAAGGCATTTTAAAAATTATTTATTATTTAGAGATTTTTATCTATTTTATTTATTTATCTATTTTTTTTTAATGTGTGGGGTGTGGGTGCCTGTGCCCTTTGTCTGATATCTCTCTCTAGCCTTGCCACCTTATTCTTTGAGACAAGATCTCTCTCTCTCTGAACCTGGCGCTTACTGATTAGCTAGACTGGCTGGCCAGGAAGCCCTGGAATTCCTCTGGCTCTCTCCCTTTACCCAGTGCTTTAGTTACAGGTACACAATGCCATTTTTATGTGGGTTCTAAACTTGCATGGCCAGCTCCACATCTCTAGTGTTTGACAAGGGCTCCTTCTGTCCAGGCTGGCCTGGAACTCATGATGGTCTCGTGCCTTATCCACTTATATGTTGGAATGTGGCCTGGAATTACAGGCATGAGCCACCATGCCTGGCATGCCTTTGTTTTCTTTAATTGGAAGTTGGACAGTAAAAGCTACTAAGGACGGTCAGACATAGTGGTTCATGCTTGTAACCTCATCCATCACTTGGGAGGCTGAGACAGGAGGATCACCCATGGGTTTAAGGCTAGCCTGGGCTACATAGTAAGACCTTGTTTTTTTTTTTGTTGTTGTTGTTTGTTTTTTTTTAAGTTACTAAAAACACAAGAAGACTGTGTAGCTAAAAGTTTTCCTGGTCCCACTCGGCTAGCTCAGTGGGTAGAACATGAGACTCTCAATCTCAGGGTTGTGGGTTCGTGTCCCACGTTAGGCCCCAAGTAGACGAATTTCTAAATGGTCTTATTAAATAAAAAACTCAGAGCCAAAAATTTGGGTTAAAGCCTTAGAGAGATCAGGGAAATATGGAAAGCCACCAGCTAACCCCACCTCACCAACTCCGCAGCTTCCAAAGAGCATGACTTCCTGTCTACCCAGGCTTATATGTCTTGCTATTCTGTCTTCTCATTGGCTCTTAGCCCAGCTACCTCACTTCCTCTTCCTACACAGCTCTGTCATTGTCTGTCTGTACAGACCTCCTGGTCTCTATGGTTGGTACTGGGATTAAAGGCATGTGTCACCGCACTGGGCTCTGTTCCCTAGTGTGGCCTTGAACACACAGAGATTCTGCCTGATAAGGGATTAAGGGCGTGTGCTGCCTGACTTCTTTGTTTACTTAAAATGGCTGGCCTTTTCCCCTGATTTCCAGGCAAGCTTTATTTATTAATGCACAAATAAAATATCACCACAACAGAGTGCCTGAAGGTAGTTTTTCCAGCCTGATGGGACAGTCCAGTAGAGTGACTGAAAGCACAGCTTGGTGCTCTCTCTGGATCTAAATATTCAACAGCTGTGACCTGGGATCGGTCCCTTCAGGACTGAAGGAGGGAGCTAGGTTTTCTCACCTGTAAAATGGCATCAAAACTTCAGTTGGGGGGCTGGAGAGATGGCTCAGAGGTTAAGAGCACTGACTGCTCTTCCAGAGGTCCTGAGTTCAATTCCCAGCAACCACATGGTGGCTCACAACCATCTGTAACGAGATCTGGTGCCCTCTTCTGGCCTGCAGTCATACATGCTGTATACATAATAAGTAAATAAATCTTTTTTAAAAAAAAACAAACTTCAGTTGGGTTGGGAAGCACACACCTATAATCTCAGAACTTGGGAAGAAGTGGATACAAGGTTCAAGGGGTCTCTAAGGAGGCAGAGACCTCTCAGAGCCCTCCCTGCGGGGCAGGGTACAGAAGGAAAGAAAGGAGGAGCCTTGGATGGATCTCTCTTTGGGGATCAGCTTCTGCAGATAACCTCTTCTATCTAGCATGTCCCCTCTTCTTTGTCCATCTACCGTCCTCTGAAGTGAGCAGGCATGCCAACAATGTTAGAGCAAATCTCCCTGGAGTAACTTCATTTCTCCTTCCTCTTCAACAAGCATCCAGGAAGAGTTGCCCAAGTTGGCTGGGCATGGTGGTGCCCACCTATAATTCCAGTGCTCAGGAGCTGGGGGCAATGGGTGTGGTGGCACATGCCTTTAATCCCAGCACTTGAGAGGCAGAGACAGATGGATCTCTGTGAGTTTGAGGCCAGCCTGAAACTCATGTAGGCTAACTAGGCCAACTACATTGTGTAGATGAACTACATAGTGAGTTCCAGGACAGCCAGAGCTACATAATAGAGAGACCCTGTCTCAAAAAAAAAAAAAAAAAAAA
The DNA here is from genome assembly GCA_902168415.1 of Peromyscus melanophrys. Taxonomy (NCBI): domain Eukaryota; kingdom Metazoa; phylum Chordata; class Mammalia; order Rodentia; family Cricetidae; genus Peromyscus; species Peromyscus melanophrys. The sequence continues at coordinate 13,345 of CABHPR010110555.1, forward strand.
AAAGCAACTGGAGGCATGAGAATCAGTGGTTCAGGATCACTCTACATAGTGATTTGGAGTCCACCTAGGATACATGAGATTCTTTCTCAAAAAAAAAAAAAAAAAAAAAAAAAAGCCACCCAAATACCAAGCTGAAACTGGCTGATGCCAGCTCGCTCACTCCTACTCTTCTTTCCCTGGTGTCGACAGAAGACTTGTGTGTCAGAAGTCGGCCCAGTGTCAGGAGGCAGAGCCGAGATGGGGGCCACAAAGGCAGCATTATATTCCAAGGCAGCCAGAGAATGGTGGATATTATCTCCTCCTGTCTTCCAGCTTGGAAGACTGAACCCTAGAAGGCCAGAGCAACTTGTCCAAGGTCACTCACTGTAAGCAGCTGCCAGAGCCAGGCCTGGAGCTGGGATCCCTCAGGGGAGCCAGGAGTCCTTGCAGATGTGGAAGCTCAGAGGCAGGAGCTCTAGAAGCCGGGACATGTGTGGAGGAAGCACCCAGCCATGCATGCCCACATCCCTGTGTACAGATGCCCAGCAGAGTAACAGAGGACTACAGGGAGGGCTGAGGGGACCCACAGTGACTGTCACTTTGACAGAAAGCTGGAAAGGAACAATCATAAAGGAGGGTGGGGGATTTTCTTTTCTTCTTAGCTCAGGCTAGACTCCACAGATTTTTCTCTTGCATGGGTAGGGATGGGATTTACTTTAAGTAGGGGAAGGATATAATCAGATTTAAAATTTTGGAAACATGGGCTAGGGCTGTAACTCAGTTGGTAGAGTGCATTGCCTGTCTAAAACAGGAAGCTCTAGGTTCCATTCCCCAGGCCCACCTAAAACCACATGTGATGAATGCCTGCAATCCCAGCTCTAAGAGGTAGAAGCTGGAGGATCAGAAGATCTAGGTCATCCTACATATCAATTCCAGGCCAGCCTGGGCTACATGAGACCCTGTCCTCCAAAGAAACAAATAATTTTTAGGAAGTCCCTTTAGTAGTCAGGCAAAGTGAACAGAAGACACACAGTGGAAGATGTCTCCTGTGACAGCCTGTTCTTGTCTCCTGTGACTGTCCTCCTTCTTTGTCCTCTGGCTAGTGAGAACGCAAGCACAAAGAAGACACTGGACAGTTTGTGGGGTGCCACTCCAGAGAGTCAAGAGTGTAGGGATGAGGTTGCTTCAACTCAGAGGCCTCAGCTATCAGCACATAGTGCCGGCAGGGGTGGGGGTGGGTCACAGAGTCAGTGGCTGCTCTGGGGATGCCCTGAGGGTGGTGACTCACTGTCCAAATGGACAGCAAAGGTTATCCATGTGGCAGTAGTAGTCAGGGGTGAATGTGAAGGGGGAAGGGAGTGAGAGGGGACTGTGGTCTGGAGGGAGAGGGACCTTGTGTCATGGTACAGCTCCTATGGCCATGACACAACAGTGTCTGCCAACCTGTCCAGGCTCCTCTTTCGAGTGTCTGTGGCCTAACTGCTGATGGCTCACTGGTCAAGAGCACATGCTGTTCTTGCAGAGGACCTGAGTTTGATTCCCAGCACCTGCATCAGGCAACTCACAACTGCCTGTAACTCCAGCTCCAGGTGATCTGACGCACACACATGCAGGCAAACAAAAATACCAGCCAGGTGTGGCCACTCACTCCTAGAATTCCAGCGCTTGGAAGTTACAGGCAGGGGGTGGATTCACAACTCAAGGTCAGCCTAGGCTACATAGTGAGACCATGATAGAAGATACCTAATCTTTTCCCTGATGCTTTTCACCCTCCCTGCCGCCGCTCCCGTGCTTTCTAGCGTCAGTATTTGAGAAGCTGAGTGGCCTCCACTCTGTCTGGGTGTCTTCGGCTCCCAGGCCTGCTTCTCCTGATGTTCCCCTCCCTCACTGTTCCGAATCTTTGCTCTCCAAGCATGCACATTCCTTTGAAATGTCTGCCCCAAGTTATTTTGGTCATTCAAATGACAGTATATGTGCAGGAGTCGGGGGTAGGGGTGAGGGTGGGGGACAGCAGCAGGGGTGTATGACAGAAAAAAAACCTTAACATTTAGATTTCATTTATTTAGTTTTTGTGTTTTGAGACAGGGTTTCTCTGTGCAGCCCTGGCTGTCCTAGAACTCACTCTGTAGACCAGGCTGGCCTCAAACTCTCAGAGCTCTGTCTGCCTCTGCCTCCCTAGTGCTGGAATTAAAGGTGTGTGCCACCACTGCCTGGTGATTTAATTTAATTTTTTTTGGTTTTCTCGAGACAGGGTTTCTCTGTGTAGTTTTGGTACCTGTCCTGGACTTTGCTTTGTAGACCAGGCTGGCCTCGAACTCACAGAGATCCGCCTGGCTCTGCCTCTCGGGTGCTGGGATTAAAGGCGTGCACCACCACCACACGGAACAACTTACTTTTTTATTTAGCAGTGGTGGGAACTGAAATTCCTCCAGGCCTTGCCTCTTAATTTCTCTCTCTCTCTCTCTCTCTCTCTCTCTCTCTCTCTCTCTCTCTCTCTCTCTCTCTCTCTCTCTCTCTCTCTCTCACTGGTGACCGAACCTAGGCATTCCCAGTGCGGGCAAGACTCCAGCAACAGAGCTACCTCCGTCTTCTTTTTCACTGTGAGGGTGTATTATAGGAGCACGGGCATTTCACCAGTGGCTACATCACTGAATAAAATGTCCTTTTCTCCCCCAGCAAAAAAAAAAAAAAAATCCTCAGGGAGGGGTGGGGGCTTGTATTCCCCCTACCCCCTTTTTCTGAGAGAGGATCTCTTGTAGACCAAGTTGGCTTTGGTCTATAAGAGATCCTCTCTCAAACTTTGTGGCTGAGAATGACCTTGAACTGCTCCTACAGCCACTGGAGTGTGAGGGTTAAAGGCAAGAACCATTACACTTGGCTAAATGTTGTACCTTTATTTTTTTGTCGGGGGAGTGGGTGGGTAAGGGAATTTCCTTTCTTAGAGACAGATTCTTGCTATGTGGCCCTAGCTGACCTGGGAACTCAATTTGTAGACCAGCTGACCTTGAACTCAGAGATCTGCCTGCTTCAGCCTCCTGAGTGCCCGGATTTAAGGCTTGGACACATGCCTGGCTCTGCGTGTTTTGTTTTGTTTTTGAGATAGGGGTCTCAGTATACAGGTTGGTCTTCACACTTGTGAGCTTCTTATGTTAGCCTCTGACGGCTGGGCTTGCCTATGCCATCACATCCTGTTTGTTTGTTTGTTTTTTAAACTCTCCAGCTGGGCAGTGTGGTGCACACCTTTAATCCCAGCACTCGGGAGGCAGAGCCAGGCGGATCTTTGTGAGTTCGAGGCCAGCCTGGTCAACAGAGTGAGTTCCAGGACAGGCTCCAAAGCTACACAGAGAAATCCTGTCTCGAAAAACAAAACAAAACAAAACAAAACAACTCTCTTCAGCATTACTGGCCCTTCATCAGCCTGGAAACTTTCTTTCACTTTTCTCAAGGCCACTATCTAGCTAACTCTCCTGCTTCTTCAACTCTCTCTCTCAAAGTATTTATTTGTATGGTGTTGGGGACTGAACTGAACACAGGGCCTTGTACATATCAGACAATTGCTCTACCACTAAACTACTTTTGAGATCCTGCTGTGTCAGAGAGAACAGCACCCAAGACTACTTAAGTCCCTTGTCATCAAAACGGCACCTCCTCACCACTTAGCTTCTGGTCCGTATTTACGTGCTGGCATGTAGCTGCGACTTCTTTTCTAGTTACTGGTGGGCCATTTCTGCCTGTGTATAAATCTGTCACCAGGTCGGGATACATTGTTCTCTTTATGTCTGTCTTCAGCCTCCCCAGTGAGCGTTCTGCTTGCTACATCGCAGCCTGTATTAGAACCTCCTTCCCTAGATGACTTTCTAGTGGCTGCTCCTGCCTTTCATTTCTCCAAGGTGGGAGCTGTTCCATGCTTTGCTGCCCAGATTATCTTGAAATTACTGGGCCTGTCGGGGAGGAGAGCTGAGAAAGTTCAAGTGATTTCTCGAGGTATATTTGAACCATTTCCCTCTTTCAGGGACTCTAGTGGCTTGTCTGAGGACTCAAGTTTATAGTCCACTTGCCCCGATTAGTGCTCAGTTTCCAGAAGACACTGTACTAGGCCCTCGCTGGCCCCATGCCCCTCCTGGTCACTCAGCCAAGTTTAGTACACATCAGTTTTGGGTTTTTTTTCCTTCCTTTTTCTGGCTTTTCAAGACAAGGTTTCTCTGTGTAGCCCTGGCTGTCCTGGAATTCATAGTGTAGACCAGGCTGGCCTTGAACTCAAGAGGTCCACCTGCCTCTGCCTTCAGAGTGCTGGAATTAAATGCGTGCACCACCAAAGCCCGGCATTATTTTTATTTGAGACAGGGCCTCTCTATGTAGTCCTGGCTGGCCTGGAACTCACTATGTAAGGGGCTCAAAGTCAGAGTTCTGCTTGTCTGACTCCTGAGTGCTGGGATTAAGGTTATGCACACACCTGGCTAGTATACATCCTTTTAATCAGGTCTTCTCTGCCCGTATATTCTAGGCAATCTCGACTCCCACAAATAGGCCATCTGCCATCTAGTTTATTTTGTTCTAAGATTGCTTTTTTGTCCCAAGCTCAGGGAGTGTGTTCTTTTAACACCTTCAGCTTCCAGTGCTTTGCTCAAGGCCACAAGAACCAAGTCTACTCTATGACCTGGCCTCCTTTCAGCAACCCCCACAGCACGGTAGCAGAGCATGGAAATCTCCCCTCCAGGGACTAAACAGGCTTGTACAGTGGTGTCCTGCCGAGAAGCATCAACAAATGCTTACTGCCGATAACCTCCTCTATAAAGTTCCTTTGCCTGGGTTTGAACTGCCCACTTTGGCACCTTAACTGCCCATTGTCTTACTGCTGTGTCTAGTAGCCACTTTTTCTTCTGCTCTGGGTCCAGGCTAGACTCAGCTGATAGGGACTGGATTGCTAGGCCTTTCCACAGCTGTTTTCAAACTTAAGATAAACTCTCAGAGCTCTTAAAGGCCATTAAAGATGCAGCTTTCTGACTGAGTAGTGGGACTCAGGAATCTGCATTTTAGCACCCTGGACTGGTCTACATTCCTGGGAGGGCTGTCCCACTTAGGCAGGATTATTTCCTGCAATTATTAGCTAAACATTGCACACAGCTGAGGAAAATCAGAAAACTACCCTTTTGTTTCTGGGCACCTCACTTGGCAGGTGTAACATTCTGACTGGGCTACTTGCCACAGGTGCATGGGCCCCACGTGGTCCCTCTGGAGTGTCATCCCAGCCCCGACCCAAGCCCCTCCAATCCCCCAGCAGCTGTGGCCCTCCTTCCCACCCTTGTGTTTCCCTTTCCTCCTAGTCCCTGCCCCCTCCCACAACCCTTGCCCAGAATATTTTATTGTTCTGGCTAAGTTTTCCCTGCGGGATGGGGGTAGGGGAATCACTGGCTGGACGGACAGGATGTTCTCCATTCATCCTGTCCTACTGAATGGGCAATTTTTCCACCTGAGAAAACCCTATATTTTCTACCAGAGATATGGGCAGCGGCCCCTCTCTGGAACTTAGTTGGAGAGAGATGTCACTCCTAAGAAGAGACCCCGTCTCTGTAAACATCCCGAAGCAGGCCCAACCTGCTATTCCTTTGTTGGGGCAGAGGGAATGGAATCTTACCGATAAGGCAAGGAAAGCTTGCCGAGAATAACAAACGCGGCCCACCCTTCTCCCTCCGGCCTCCACGCACCCTACACTTAACAGGGGAAGGGAGGGGAAAGAAAGCACCAACAAAAGAGTTTAAGATAGCAATTCCCAGCTTGTTCAAATACGAAGCGTTTTTAACCAATCCATTTTTTTAATTCTTAAATTCTTGACATTACAGAACTAAACTGAAATTTATTAACATTCCACTCTTACATTTCTTATCGACAAACAGAAATAAAATCCATGAGCCAAAAAACCCAAACAAAACTAAAAACAGGGAAAAGCTTATAAAACTAAATATGGATCCCAGCATTAACAGCTGAACAGAGAATGTGATTTTCTTTTTAAATTCTTAGCGGATGATAAAGTGTAGAAACTGAACACTTACAAATTATTTAAAACCTGGAATCACTGACCAGAAATTACACAGTTGGATCATGGGAAAACAGCAGAAGGGGTTTACTAGCGAACCTACACTGTTCTAGCTGCACCCCATGCCCTTCTCAGAGGAAAGCCTGGCATTGATTAGATACTGGGCCAGACTAATACTGGCAGCCGAGCCAGTGATAGTGACCTGCCTTCCAGAAGAGCCTTCCACTGGGTTGGCAATTTTGATCTGGGCCCCGGACATCTGGCGGATCTCATTGATGTTGGCGCCTTGGCGCCCGATTATGCAGCCGATTAAGTTATTTGGAATGGTGAGTTCATGGGTGGTTTGAGTAGATGCATCCAAACTTGCCCAATAGCCTTTCACCTCTGGAGAGCTGGAGTCAATTCCGGCGAATCCCGTCCCGCCGTGCATCATGGCAAAGTGAGACTGTTGTCTTGCCACCTGGTTCAGCTTGGCCAGATCGAGCGGAGAAATGGTGTGTTGTCCTTGAATCGAGTAGGCGTCTAGAGGTGGTCCCTCC
>CABHPR010110557.1:1953-15759 GCA_902168415.1 Peromyscus melanophrys
ACACACACACACACACACACACACACACACACACACACACACACACACATTTTGACTCATAGACTGTGAAACCTTTCTTTTATCTCATCCATATAATTCATACTACCCTCCTACCTCTCTGACTAAAAAATATTCTAGATGATCTCAATGAAAACAGTAATAACTTGGACTTGATGTATTTCATATTGCTGTGGGAAATGAACTCTTGAATGTCCATGGACACCACTAAACATATGAGCATATATATTCTAAAATTAGTAAAATTAAACATTTTCATTCTATAAGAAATGTATCATGCTTCACATCTGGGGCCCACGTTGCCACCAAAGGCTACACAGATGACCATGGTCTTGGCTGCCACCTGTGGCCATGTTTGTGTCTGAGGGCTGTGCTGCCTCAGAGGCCATCCCAATCTGAGTGGCCTGCATGGTGACATCCAGGCCTGAATTCCAGCTGAAGGCTATATCTGGGTCCGTGGCCCTACTACAGCCAGGGTCTGTGTTGATGTCCATTGCTCCTGCTACCACCAAAGGGGGTATGCCCTGCAATCTGAGGCCATGTTGGTTTCTGAGAGCCATGCTGCAGCTGTGCCATACTGATCTGAATGTCTGTGCTGCTACTTGGGGCCAGCTGCTGCTGAGGACCATGTCTGGGTCCGTGATCCCATTGCAGCCAAGGTCTGTGTTGATGTCTGTGGTCCATGTTGCCACCAAAGTCCACACAGATGCCTGGGGTCTGGGCTGACACCTGTGGCCATGTTGGTGTTCAAGAGCCATCCACTGCCAGGGCTATGCTGATATGGATGGTTTGTACTGCCACCGGGGGCCATGGTGACATCTTGGCCCAAGTTGCAGCTGGAGGCCATGTCTAGGTCTGTGGCCCTACTGCAGCCAGAGTCTGTGTTGATGTTCGGTGGCTCCTGTTACCACCAAAGACCCTGAGGATACCCAAGAGTCATGATCAAGAAGGTAGATACATGTAGTTAGTATAACAAAAGTTATGTTTGATTATGCTGAGGGTCATAACACTAGGTTCACACTCTAAATTCCTAACTATGGTCCTAAGTCTATCTCCCCAAGGCTGTTCACCTGTGCAACATATCTTACCTGAAGGTCAGGTCCAGTCTCTAGCAGAAGTCTCTAATGGAAGGGTTAGGATCCTGGGGGAGACTCTCCAGCCACAGGACAGATGAAGGTGGCATCTCTACAGATGTGCAGAGCAGAGCATTATTCTTGGTCTCTGCTTATATACTGTCCAGTGGGTGTCATGGAGTTTGAGAACTGTTTCTGGTTATCTTGAGTGAGTGATGTCACGGAGTTCTGGTTATCAAGTGCAACCTTGGGCATAGTAGGGATCCTGACTAAGCTTTTTTACATGCCTAAAAGGCATTTTTTTTACTATGTTCATTACTTTCTTTACACATATTACATTATATTTTTACATGTCTAAAAGGCATTTTTTATCATGCTCATTACACCAAGGTTTGGGGCAACACCTGGAGACATGTTGGTGTTCAAGGCCCATGCTGCCACTGGGGCCATGCTAATCTGAGTGGCCTGTGTTGCCGTGACTTGAGGGCCTGGGCTGCTGCTAAGGACTATGTCTAAGTCTGAGATCCTACTGCAGCCAAGGTCTGTGTTGATGTCTGTGGCCCATGTTACCACCAAAGATCATATGGATACCTGAGGTCTGGGCCACCACCTATGGTCGTATTGTTGTCCATGGATCATGCCACCACTGGGGCCATGCCAGTCTGAGTAGCCTGTACTCTCATGAAGGGCCATGACAACATCTGGGCCTGAGCTGCTCCTGAGGGCCATGTCTGGGTCTGTGGCCCTACACCAGCCAGGGTTTGATTTGATAACCATGATTCCTGTTACCACTTAGGGCCAGATGGATACCCGGGGTCTGGTCAGCCACCTGAGACCATGTTGGTATCTGAGGGCCATGCTGCTGCTGGGGACATACTGATCTGAGTGGCTAGCACTGCCACTGGGGCCATGGTGATGTCTGGGCCAGAGCTGCTGCCCAGGGCCATGTCTGGGTCTGTGGTCCTGTTGCAGCTTCAGTCTGTGTTGATCACCATGGCCCATGTTACCACAGGGAGCCATAGAATACAGGTGTGTTGAAATCCAAGGACTGTGCTTAGCAAGCACCACCCTTCTCTGGCCATGGGAGAGTTGACTCTGCCCCTCACTGGCTACTGCAGCAGAAGAGCTGGTCCTACACTTGGGAGAGTTGTCCCTACCCCCTCATCATTACATGGGGCATGGGAGAGCTGGCTCTGAAGGCCTGAGCATAGAAGAGCTTACTCTGCCCCTCACCTGATGGGGGTGGTCCCAATGGCCCACAAGGACCAAATCAGCTATCATCCAGACCTACATCCAGGGCTTTGAGTTAGCACACTTCAACATCTATATCCTATGGGAGCATGTGAAGGGACTGGCCCTGTGGAACCATAGCTGCAGGTTCTCCATGACTTGGGACAACAGCAGGATATGGGAGAGGAGATTTGGTGAGGGTCCAGCATTGATGGCATGCCAGAAGCCAAAGGCCTTGAACCTGACCAACAATATATTACACAGTGAACATTTGCAAGTAAAGCTGAGTGAACAAAAGGGTGTAGTGCAAGACACACTGCAGTTCCCAATGCCACTAAGATGAATGAGGAGGTGTTAGAGAGGCAAGAAAGACAAAGGAGCCAATATGCTTTTTTCTGTTTGTTTGCTTTGTTTTGTTTTTAATTAATTTTTTTAAAATTGTCTTTTATGGGGGATGCTACAGGGGTGAGGAGTGGATATACAGGGATTGGGAAATAAGTTGGATTGGAGTACATGATGTGAAATATCCAACAAATCCATAAAAATTTATGCTTAAAAAGAAATAAATGTATCTTGCAATTGAGAAGTTTAAACTCAACTCTTTGTTCTCAACTCTTGGCAGCTCATCATGATATTTTAGACAAAGAAAAACAAAAAGTTAACCTAATAAAAGAACAGTGAGTGACCTTGATGTGTCTAAAGAACTGTAACTGGTAAATAAAAAACACGTGTCTCTGAGGAAATAGCCAGGGTCTAAAATTAAATCACTTTACTGGAAACATATAGGGGGAGGAGATAAGAAAATAAATGTAAAAGACAAACTCAGTCAGGCAAGTCAGATGTTCTAGAAGTTTTACAAAGAAGTGGAAATGTATGTGAACAAAGTTAAAAATGATACTCCCCATGTGATACTCTTCAGCATCACTGAAGACATCAAATCAGAGCACTGTGGGAAAAACTTCAAACTCAAGATGATGTATTGTTGTGATGGTAAACCAGTTGGCTTGTGTGGGACACAGACTCAGTGATGTCATCAGAAGGGCAACAACTAAGCAGAGGCCACTCTGGGGAAACTGTCCATCACAGATGCCCCTAAGCTCCATGAGATAGCCCTCATCCATATCTAAGTGACAATACCCTGAACCACACTGGATGAGCAACATGAAAATAAAACCTGGCCCACAGGGACCTTCCTTAGCCACATCCGGAGTGAAGCAGTTCATTTCACTATTTTTTCTTAAGCTAACATTTGGTTTGAGAAAAAATATCAAAAAAAGCTTTTTTATTTTTTTTTTTTTGGTTTTTCGAGACAGGGTTTCTCTGTGTAGCTTTGTGCCTTTCCTGGAACTCGCTTGGGAGACCAGGCTGGCCTCGAACTCACAGAGATCCGCCTGGCTCTGCCTCCTGAGTGCTGGGATTAAAGGCGTGCGCTACCACCGCCCGGCTCAAAAAGCTTTTGTCTTGTTTTTCTGAACATTATGTCAATGCCTAATATTTAATATTTAATTATTGCTTGAGTAAAATGAGGCATAAAATTCAGTGAGATAACAAAAATACAGACGGTTGAGAGCATTCCAAACAAGAGTTTCAGGTCTTAAATCTACATTTTATCTGAGCATGTTATGTTGAGATTTAAGAAGTGTTTTTCTAAGCATTTTATACTATCAGAGTTTTTCTTTTCTAACCTCACCAGCTATTTATGTTGTGTAAAGGTCAAGATGTTGCAATGACAAAGTCTTGGGACACAGAGTTGATTCTGTTGACATAGTTCACATTTTACCAAAACTGCTGACTGATACACAATTGTTTCTGCTGGACTGGGGCATCCATAGAACACCACAGATGGTCCATAGAATACCTTAAAATCATCTCAATGATCTGCTACCTACCCCACATGTAAGTGTAATGTAAATCCTTAGAGATTGTAGCTGGAGTTTTCTCCAGTCCCACCTGGGTCCGTAGCCACTCAGACCAAAGTAAACACACAGAGACTTGTATTACTTATAAACTGTTTGGCCATGGCAGGCTTCTTGCTATCTAGTTCTTATATCTTAAATTAACCCATTTCTACTAATCTATAAATTGCCATATGGCTTATGGCTTGCTGGTACTTCACATCTTACTTCTCATGGTGGCAGTGGCTGGCAGCATCTCCTGACTCAGCCTTCCACTTCCCAGAATTCTCCTCTCTGTTTATCCCACCTATACTATTCTTCCTGCCTGGCTACTGGCCAATCAGTGTTTTATTTATCAATCAATTAGAGCAACACATTCACAGCATACAGAAAGACATCCCCAGCACTACTGTTTTGTTATATGTAATTTTACTATGTTAAAGTTAAAAACCTTCCTTTTTGAAAAAAGAAAAGGGGAAGAGCTGGGGATGTCTTTCTGTATGCTGTGAATGTGTTGCTCTGATTGATTGATAAATAAAACGCTGATTGGTCAGTAGCCAGGCAGGAAGAATAGTATAGACGAGATAAGCAGAGAGGAGAATTCTGGGAACAGGAAGGGTGAGTCAGGAATCACCAGCCAGACACAGAGGAAGCAAGATGTGAAGGCAGAACTGAGAAAAGGTATCAAGCCACGTGGCTAAACATAAATAAGAATTATGGGTTAGTTTAAATGTTAGAGCTAGTCTGTGGTAGGCCTGAGCTAATGGCCGAGCAGTTTTAATTAATATAGGCCTCTATGTGTTTACTTGGGTCCAAGTGGCTACAGGACTGGTGGGTGAGAGAGATTTGTCCTGACCATGGGCCAGGTGGGACACAGGAAAACTTCAGCTACAAGAGATCATTATGGTAGGAAATACATAGGTTTTATTTTAAAAGTTGCAGGTAAATGGTATTAGAACTTCTCACAGAGATCCTAAAGGACCTAGCTTGAGAGGAAATAATTTAATTTAATTCCCTTCATCCTCATTACTCAAATGCTGAAAATAGAAGAGATGTGTCCATGGAGACCTTTCCCCAAGTCTGAGGACAAAGAAGGCTACTGTGAGGCCTTCCAGGGTGGTGGGCTATTTGATATGTGGTGATGGCATTGTTGTGATTTTGATACTAAACCTTGGGGTGGTACAGATCTTCACAGCCATATTCAGCTGAGCTTCTCTATCTAGGTTGAATACTGAAGCCTAGAGCATCACCTCCATGGATGTTCTCCCTGTGACTGATACTGAAGGTGCTTATTTTAGCATGTTATTAGCACACTCTTCTTTGATCTGCTCATTGTCAGATTTTATTCTATGATAGGAAAGGATGTTGAAAAACAATGACCTTGAGATAGTCACAATAGCCTAATTGATTTCTTTTGCCCCAGATGTTTCCAAGAATGAGATAAACAGCCCTGCCTGCATGTCCCCCAGTCTGGTCTGATGGATTCCTGAAAATCTGTGTGCTGTAGTCAAGAGATATCCTACTATCTCCTTTCCCTGGTTTTTAGAGTATTGGAGGGGAAAAGAGGCTAGGTTCCCTGGATGTGAATTCACTTTTCAGGACAAGTCGTATTAGGCCTGTGGCCTACCAGTATCCTCACAGGACTACTGGTGAATCAGTACAAACTCTGGAGCATCCAGTCAAGCACCCCCCAATGCCTCTACTTCATCCTCAGTCCCTCCATATGCCCTCACATTAGATTTTCTCCTTTAGGTGCTTGCCTAAGGATGGGTAGTGTGAATGCAACCCATAATATCAAAGGTCATACCTGCATAGAACCAGCCCCCAGCTTCTTCTTTGTCCCTTTGAATTTCTATCTCTATGAAGCAGAGGAAGCTATGCCCATCTAAGGACTTGCACCTTTGGTTCATATTTCCTGTCTTCTCCCCACAGACTTTATTTGATGGCATCTCAGTAAACACATATAGCCTGGAGTTCGTGACTGAGGCACCTAGGACACAATGCTTTTTTCCGTGGATTCGGATCAGAGCCGTGTTTGTTTTATCATGCAACCACAGGTTATATACTTTTTGAGGTCTGAGCCTGTGTTTTATCTTTGTACCTAACTGTACCACAGCACTTGTCAAATAGAAGCAAATAAGAACCAATTGAGGCAAAAAAAAAAAAACAAAAAAAACAAAAAAAACCTACTTTTGCTCTTTTAATCACATACAATGAGTTTGTTGGATGTCTGAATCTCTGTCTCCACCATGATGGTACAAAGTACAAGGCAGTGTCTATTGCATTTACCAAGCTTGCATTAGTGCATAGCATGGGGCCAGACACAAAGTAGGGAACTTATGCATTTCTGATAATAGATGAATAAAATATGTAAGATTCTCAACAGCATGACTCCCAACTAGGGAAAGAAAAAATGTGACTCAGGGTTAAAGTCTTAAAGGAGAGTAAATACTTGAAAGCCAATTCTGAAGGTGGTATTTAGATAAACAAATCAGGTCCCATTGTCCCACAATCTCTTGGAATGTGTCCTTTATCTAGTCAGTCACTGGGAAAACATGACAGGGTTCCTCAGGAGGCTTCAGACTTGCTATTTTGATGACTGGAATTGAGGCAAGAGTAAAAGGCTTTCACTGTCCCTGGCACAAAATTAGGTGTTCGGGGTCCACATACAACAACTATGTCTGCTTTCTTCAGAGTCTTTAATATTGCCTATTTATGATGGTGACTTGTAGCTTTTTAGAAAGGGGTGTTGCTATTTATGTTTAGGCAATAACTATAAAGAAAACAGTTCCCATATTTTAGATGAGAAAACACGAAACAGATATAACCTAAAACACATGCACACGTTAGCTACATAACAACACTTTAGCATTTGCCATGTGATGGGTGCTGAAAATGACAAAATGAATTGATACCATGACTACTATGGATGTCAAGCAGGGGTTGTGAGTAGAAGGCCAAAGGAATGCCGGTCATGATGGTTAGGGAATGCTATCGCTCAGAGAAAACTCAGGGTGAGATTAACATCAAGTATGTAAAGCACAACAGTGTGATCATTTTCTTCCTATACTGAGGGCAAGATCTTTAATTGCAATAGGCAAAAAATAAATTGGGTACCACTCAATTATTTGTTCATTCACTCAGCACATCTTTATGGTGTGTTTACTGCAGTTGATGTAATACTAGTAAAACTTCAATTTATTCAGAGCTCTATGCTTCCATATATTATGACATTTAATAGACACCCTAAGTGTAATCATGCAGATGAAGAAAACATTCAAGAGGTAAGAACTATGGCCAAAGTCAGATGGTGGCATACAGCAGGGCCTGTACGGACATCCAGGCACATCTGGCACCAGCGCTCTGGCTCTTAAGCCATAAAGATGCTTCCTAACATTGTGCATAGTGGGGAACCCCAGGACAGTATAGAAGGAGATTAGTTAGCATCCTGGCCCCAAGAGTTCTTTTCTAGCTAGTACCTTAATATAGCTAGTTCAAGTTGGAGCAAGATGAGAGTGGGAACCACAAAACAAGGCAGACAATATATGTATTAGGACTTCTGAGCCATATGGATCTATTTTTATGAATGGACTACAAACCTAAGTAGTATAATTGGGCCAGAGACTTGAAAACCAGGAGATTCAATTGTGGAATAAAAGAGACAATAGATGTTCCATTTCCCGTCTATTGCAGTTTCCTGCCATGCCTCAAGGCTAGAGTTTAGTCTTTGGGCAGAGAGTCCATTGAAATTTTCTAAGCAGGAAAATGATGTCCTGAAGATGATCTTTGAGAAAGCCAGGCAAATATCATGACAGGCTCCAAATAACTCAGTTAAGAACTAGGCCTCAGTTCCTGCTTCTTGAAACTGAGCAGGCCATTTCTGAGGAAGCTATGAACAAAGGACAATCAATCTTTAACAGCCCTAACAGCAGCTCAAGGTAATAACCAAATAAGGACAAAGCCTGGGACTTGTCCAAGCTTGCCAAAAAAATTGAAAAGCTATAGCCTTAGCCAGCCCTTGCTAGCCCTAGCCAATCAGAAATGTACACACTGCCACTCACTTAAACTAATCATAGATAAAAATGACCTAATTGCCCTAGGAACTCCCCTTAGCTGTGCTTAAAAAGAGCCTGCAAGCCTCTCTCAGGGTAGTCGCCATTTTGTATGTGTGTTGATATTTTATTTGTGCACCTCAATAAGTTTATCTGAGGATCAGAGGAAAAAGCCAGCCACTATATTAAACATAGAGGTAGGCAGTCCAGAGGCAAAGATTCATCTGGATCTCTGTGAGTTCAAGGCCACACTGGGAAAAGAGCTAGGCATGGTGGCACATGCCTTTAATTCTCAGCACTAGCTAACCATAGAGGTCTGAAGGGTTGTACAAACAGACAGGAAGTGAGAGAGCTAGGCAGAAAGATGATGTGATGCAGCTGGGCAGAGAGAGGAAGTGAGATGGCAGGGCACAGAAAGGATATAGGCTTAATTATACAGGAAGCAGCTCTCTCTGGAGGCTGAGGGTTGGTGAGGTGAGGTTGGCTGTGACTTGTCCTAGTCCTCTGATCTCTCAGTTTTCACCCTAATGTCTGGCTGTGGGTTTTTTTTTTATTAATAAGACCATTTAGCAATTCGTCTTACATGTATGCACAGGTGAACAACCCCATATGCATGCATAAACACTCTTGCTGATTGCACACATGGATGGTGGTCTTTCGTGGGACTTCTACAGGACCCTAACAGTCTTCAGTGTTCCTCTGAACACTTACCAGAAGAGAGAAGTCTGCAGTCGCGTAGATGTGAGTTAGAGTCTTAGTTCAGA
This sequence comes from Peromyscus melanophrys, assembly GCA_902168415.1. Lineage (NCBI taxonomy): Eukaryota > Metazoa > Chordata > Mammalia > Rodentia > Cricetidae > Peromyscus > Peromyscus melanophrys. The sequence continues at coordinate 10,986 of CABHPR010110557.1, forward strand.
GACAGCAGAAAACAACCAGAAGAGAGAAGTCTGCAGTCGCGTAGATGTGAGTTAGAGTCCTAGTTCAGAGATAGCAGAAAACAACCAGAAGAGAGAAGTCTGCACTCGCGTAGATGTGAGTTAGAGTCTTAGTTCAGAGACAGCAGAAAACAACCAGAGATAGAAATCCAAATGGACATAAACCAAAGACAAAAGCTTGGGAGTTCTTTTGATATTCTAACCCAAGAATTACAAGTAGCTTTCCTGGTATCTCTTTAAAAGACTGTATGTATACATATGTGCATATATATGCACCTGTGGCTCAGAATGCAGAATGTAGTGTGTAGACTCACAAGACAGGCATCAGAGAGCTCATTAGAAGTTCATTCCTGGGCTGGAGAGATGGCTCAGAAGTTAAAAGCACTGGCTGCTCTTCCAAAGGACCTGAGTTCAATTCCCAGCAACCACATGGTGGCTCACAACCATCTATAATGAGATCTGGTGCCCTCTTCTGCCCTGCAGGCATACATACAGGCAGAACACTGTATACATAATAAATAAATAAGTCTTAAAAAAAAAGTTCAGTCCCATCTGAAATAACTGCATTTTAACAATGTCTGCAAGAGATGCCTGTGCATTATAAGGAGGTTCCACTTTATTTTCTTTTGGAAATGACTTGAAAGAGAAGAATGGGGAATGAGCCACCAACCTCCCTGTGGAGGAAACACAGTCTAAACTTGCAGAAAGCTAATTACTACTTACATTTGATAAAATACAAAATTTAATATAGTATAGAGCTAATGTTAATTCCATAATGTAGGTTTCTCTGTATAACACTAGTAAAACGGTCAATTTTATGTTACAAGATGAACATAATTGATGAAGAAAAAAAAAGGGTAGAGTGACAGCTAGGCTCGGCAGCGGCAGGCAGAGACAGGTAGGCCCGGTGGCGGCAGGTCGGCACTGCGGCGGCCCGCAGAGGCAGGTAGGCCTGGCGGCGGCCCACAGAGACAGTTAGGCTCGGCGGCAGCAGGCAGACACAGGTAGGCGGTGGCAGGTCAGCCCCGCAGTGGCACGCAGAGGCAGACAGGCCTGACACGGAGACAGGCAGGCAGGCGGACGAAACACAATTGCAATAAAGACCAGAAACTGAGCTATTACCCACTGAAGAGTTAGTGAAAACAAGCTCTTAATCAAGAGCTTGGAACAGAGACGCCTTTAATCCCAATACCCCCACCCCCACCCCACCCCACCCCCGGAAGAAGCTATCTCCATGGGACAGAACCAGAAAGAATCTGAACACTCTATCTGAGGCCAACCCAGGGCCCAGCTGCTGACCCTGGGAAACCCAACAACTTGGAGGTGTTGGTGAGACTACCCTGCTCAGCGGAAATCCACCTGGGAGAGGACTCAGATCCCTACAGGTTGAAGTCTGAGGAAACAAGATCAGCTGAGGAGTTGACGAATGAGCAAAACGCGACCTGATAACATAGAAGAAGGCACCGCACAACCACCGAACCAGATCACCAGAATCATTAGTATATACTTCACCGACTGAGATCAGCTGCTCCCAAAGAAACAGCCCAACAGTACCAATTTAACCAAGAACTCCTAGTGAACCAAGACTAAAAATTAGAACAAGAGAGGCACTCTCAGACACAGACACCGCTTGCACCTAGCAGAGGAAGAGATGAGTAGACGCCAGTGCAAAAATACAGGCAACAACATAAAGACCTATATGGCAACAACAGAACCTAGTGATTCTACACCTGCAAGACCTGAACACACCAAGGCAAAAGAAGAAGAAATCAGTCCTAAGAATGACTTTAAGAAGATGATGGAGGCCCTTAAAGAGGAAATAAAAAATTCCCTTAAAGAGGAAATAAAAAATTCCCTTAAAGAGGAAATGGAAAACTCCATTAAAGAGGAAATAAAAAATTCTCTTAAAGAAATTGAAGAAAAATTGAACAAAAAATTGGAAGAAATCAAAGAAAGCCAAGAAAAAGCAATTAAACAGATGAAAGAAACAATCCAAGATCTGAAAAAAGAAATTGAGACAACAAAGAAAACACAAGCTGAGGGAATGCTGGAGATAGAAATCCTGACTAAACAAACAGGAACTACAGAAACAAGCATAACCAACCGAATGCAAGAGATGGAACAGAGAATCTCTGACACTGAAGACACAATAGAGAAAATAGATTCGTCAGTCAAAGAAAACACTAGAGACAAAAAAGTCGTAACACAAAACGTCCAAGAAATATGGGACACCATAAAAAGACCAAACCTAAGAATAATAGGGATAGAAGAAGGAGAAGAATACCAACTCAAAGGCACAGAAAATATATTCAACAAAATCATAGAAGAAAACTTTCCTAACCTAAAGAAAGAAATACCTATGAAGATACAAGAAGCTTACAGAACACCAAATAGGCTGGATCCAAAAAAAAAATATCCCCTCGCCACATAATAATCAAAACACTAAACACACAGACCAAAGAAAAAATATTAAGAGCCGCAAAGGAAAAAGAACAAGTAACATATAAAGGCAAACCCATCAGAATAACACCAGACTTCTCTATAGAGACTATGAAAGCTAGAAGGTCCTGGACAAATGTTATGCAGACACTAAGAGATCATGGATGCCAACCGAGACTATTATACCCAGCAAAACTCTCAATCACCATAGGCGGAGTAAACAAAATATTCCATGATAAAACCAGATTTAATCAATATCTCTCCACAAACCCAGCCCTACAGAAAGCACTAGAAGGGAAAATCCAACCCAAAGAAGCTAAACACATCCATGAAAACTCAGGCAATAGATAACCCCCCACCAACATACATCAAAGAAGGACAACACAACACAACCACAAAAAATAACAAGAATTAACAATCACTGGTCATTAATATCCATCAATATCAATGGACTCAACTCACCTATAAAAAGACACAGGCTAACAGAATGGATAAGAAAACAGGACTCATCCATCTGCTGCATACAAGAAACACATCTTAACGTCAAAGACAGACACTACCTCAGAGTAAAGGGCTGGGAAAAGGCTTTCCAAGCAAATGGACCTAAGAAACAAGCTGGTGTAGCTATCCTAATATCTAATAAAATAGACTTCAAACTAACATCAATCAAAAGAGATCAGGATGGACATTACATATTTATCACAGGAAAAATCCACCAAGATGAAGTCTCGATTTTAAACATTTATGCCCCAAATACAAAAGCACCCACATTCATAAAAGAAACACTACTAAAGCTTAAAACGCACATCAAACCCCACACATTAGTAGTGGGAGATTTCAACACACCGCTCTCACCAAAAGACAGATCTACCAGACTGAAACTTAACAAAGAAATAAAGGACCTAACAGATGTTATGACTCAAATGGACTTAATAGATATCTACAGAACATTCCATCCTAACACAAAAGAATATACCTTCTTCTCAGCACCCCATGGAACCGTCTCAAAAATTGACCACATGGTTGGCCACAAAACAAATCTCAACAGATACAAAAAAATTAGAATAACCCCCTGTATCTTATTGGACCACCATGCCTTAAAGTTAGACTTCAACAACAACAAAAATTATAGAAAGCCTACAAATTCATGGAAACTGAACAATGCCCACCTGAAACATCAATGGATCAAGGAAGAAATAAAGAAAGAAATTAAAGATTTCCTAGAACTCAATGAAAATGAAAGTACAACATACCCAAACTTATGGGACACTATGAAAGCAGTGCTAAGAGGAAAATTCATAGCTCTAAATGCACACATAAAGAAGATGGAGAAATCCTGTACCAATGAATTAACAGCACAACTGAAAGATCTAGAACAAAAAGAAACAAACTCACCCAGGAGAAATAGACGCCAGGAAATAATCAAATTGAGGGCTGAAATCAACAAAATAGAAAACAAGAGAACAATACAAAAAATCAATGAAACAAAGAGTTGGTTCTTTGAAAAAATCAACAAGATAGACAAACCCCTAGCCAAACTAACCAAAAGGCAAAGAGAGAGCACCCAAATTAACAAAATCAGAAATGAAAAGGGAGACATAACAACAGACATTGAGGAAATCCAGAGAATCATCAGATCATACTTCAAAAACCTGTACTCCACAAAACTGGAAAATCTAAAAGAAATGGACAATTTTCTGGATAAATACCACATACCAAAGTTAAATCAAGATGAGATAAACCATTTAAATAGACCAATAACTCCTAAAGAAATAGAAACAGTCATCAAAAGTCTCCCAACCAAAAAAAGCCCAGGACCAGATGGTTTCAGTGCAGAATTCTACCAGACTTTCAAAGAAGAACTAATACCAATACTCTTCAAATTGTTCCACACAATAGAAACAGAAGGAACACTACCAAACTCTTTTTATGAAGCTACAATTACCCTGATACCCAAGCCACACAAAGATGCAACAAAGAAAGAGAACTACAGACCAATCTCCCTCATGAACATTGATGCAAAAATACTCAACAAAATATTGGCAAACCGAATCCAAGAATACATAAAAAAAATTATCCATCACGACCAAGTAGGATTCATCCCAGGGATGCAAGGATGGTTCAACATACAAAAATCTGTCAATGTAATACACCATATAAACAAACTGAAAGAAAAAAACCACATGATCATCTCGTTAGATGCTGAAAAAGCCTTTGACAAAATCCAACACCCCTTCATGATAAAGGTCTTAGAAAGATCAGGAATACAAGGGACATTCCTAAACATAATAAAGGCAATTTACAGCAAGCCATCAGC
>CABHPR010110561.1:0-12492 GCA_902168415.1 Peromyscus melanophrys
TTTTTTTTGCTCCTGGGAAACTCCTAGTACAGTCCTTTATGGGCGTGCTCTATGTGCAAATATTGTGAAACACTGTCCTCCAGGCATGGCATGGCCATTGCCCTCTAGGACTCTCAGAGGTGCGATTACCCGTAGGAAACTGACACAAGTCTGGGCCAATCATGGAGGAGAGAGGGGCTCTTGAGAGCCTGTCGGTCCCCAGGATTTATAGTTGATGGTTGCTAGGGGAGGTGCTCATAAGGCCACATCGTTTCCCAACGATATATAGACTGTTACCAGTTGCTAGGGAAGAGATTTTTTTTTCTTCCATTCTGAAGCCGCCCATGCTCCTGTGTGTAACCCCAATTAAAATTGCTGGTTCGCCAAGCTAAATGCAATTATTTCTGTCATGGGTACCCATACTACTAGTTAGTTTCTTATTACCTTTGACACAAGCTGAGAAGAGGGAATCCTAATCAAGAAAATGCCCCTGCCAACATCAGATTGGTAAGCCAGGGGGAGAAAGCCAGGAAGCAGAGCTCCTCTGTGGTGTCTTGCTTCAGCTCCTGCCTCAGTTCCTGGCCTGACTTCCCTTCATGGTGGACTATAAGCTGTACACTGAAATAAACCCTTTCCTCCCCAACTTGCTTTTGGTCATGGTGTTGATCACAGCAATAAAAACCTAGATAGAATGGTGCCCCAAATAGGAAAATAGACATTTATTCATGACAGAGATTAAGTTCACATAGCTGCTAGCTTGGGTCCAGACTCAGCTCTGGCGATAAGTCTGTACCAGCTAACAGGGGCCCTGGGCTGATCTCCTTTTCTTCTAGGGACAGCTGATGCCCCTTCTCAGTATAGCAGTTTGTCCTCCTCTAGGGGACATCAGCCCTCTTGGGGATGTGTCTCTCTTCTATGGATGCTGTCTTCTGTGGGTTGTCAGACAGCGAAGGAAAAGGACAGTGATGGCTTGGCTACCCTGAATGGTGATAACCTTGATGAGGTTTCATTGCAACCAACAGAAAACGGGCATTTCACACAGACAGCAACCTGCAGCACAGGGCCTTGCCCCTTGGCACAGCTACGTGGTCAGGACAGCCTGGGCCTCAGGGCTCATTCCAAGCAATGCTGCCCTGACTCAGTGGGTGATGGAAGTCAGCCATGCTGTAGAGCAGTGGTGGGCATGGCCCTGAGAAAAGTCTGGTATTGGGAAGTGCCAGAGTTGTCTAGCTCTGTGCTTATCACCTCTCAGACTCTCATGTTAACCAGTTCTGGCCTGAATCTGCAATGGTATATTAAACATCTGTATCACAGTGGGGTCTGGGACTTGTGAAGCACAGGGTTGGGGATGCCAGAGTATCCCCAGAATCTAGAGATGCTATGTTGTAGACCATGCAGCCTGAGGAGTTGTGGTGGTTTGAAGGAAAATGGCCCCAAAGGGAGTGCTACCATTAGGAAGTGTGGCCTTGTAGGAGGAAGTGTGACACTGTGGAGGCAGGCTTTGAGGTCTCATATATGCTCAAGCCACACTCAGTGAGACAGACCACTTCCTGTTGCCTACAAGTCAAGACATTGGACCTTCAGCTGCTCCTCCAGCACCATGTCCTGCCATGATGATAATGGACTAAATCTCTGAAAACCTAAGCCACCCCAATGAGATGTTTTTCCTTTGTAAGAGTTGCCATGGTCAGGGTGTCTCTTCACAGCAACAGAAGCCCTAAGACAGGAGTCCTTTAGAGACTTCTAGGTACCCTGGGATTGTGACTCACACCACAGAAAATAGTTTCAGGTTGGCCTGGTGTCTTAGTTAAGGTTTCTGTTGCTGTGAAGAGACACTCTGACCATGGCAACTCTTACAAAGGAAAACATTTCATTGGAGTGGCTTGCTTACAGTTCAAAGGTTCAGTCCATTATTGTCATGGTGGGACATGGCGGCTGCAGGCAGATCTGGTGCTGGAGAAGTAACTGAGAGTTGTACATCTTACAGGCAACAGCAAGTGGTCTGAGTGGCATACCCAGCAAAGCTTGAGCAAAAGAGACCTCAAAGCCCACCCCTACAGTGACACACTTCCTCCAACAAGGCCACACCTACTCCATCAAGGCCACACCTACTCCAGCAAGGCCACACATACTCCAACAAGGCCACATCTACTTCAACAAGGCCAGACCTTCTAATAGTGCCACTCCCTTTCGGGCCATTTTCTTTCAAACCACCACATTTGGTGGCATAGGTCTGCTATTCCAGCTACTCTTGGAGATGGAATAGGATGACTGAATGTTCAAGACCTGCCTGGGAAATCTAGCATGATACTCTCTCAAAATAAGCTATGAAAATGGCTGGAGATGTAGGTCAGAGATCTATACTGTGGGGATTCCCTAGGCCAGTGGTTCTCAACCTTCCTAATGATGCAATCCTTTAATACAGTTCCTCATGTTGTGATGACCCACAACCATAAAATTATTTTCATTACTATTTCATAACTTATTTTTACTGCTGTTATGAATCATAATATTAATATCTGTGTTTTTTGATGGTCCTAGATGACCCCTGTGAAAGGGTTGTCAACCTATGAAGGGGCTGTGACCCACAGATTGAGAACTACTGCTCTAGGCTCATATGGCAACAGAGATACAGAGCAATAGGAAAATAACTAATAGCTAGCATCAGGTTACTACAGGTTATCTTTCTGTGTTCATGTAAGGATTAAGGCTAGCGGGGAACTTTGCATATTGACACTGCTTGTTTGGGAAATTCAGCTTCTGTCTCTTAATTTGCAACTTCTTGAACGATCATGTAAACAGGGTCCTTGCAGCTTGATAACCTGGACCTCCAGATTACCTGGGATGTCAATCTTGATTATCAACTCGACAGGATTAAGAATGGCCTGGAGGCAAGCCTTTGGGTATGTGTATATGTAAGGCTGTTTCCAGAGACATAGAGCCCAGGTAGAAAGATCCACCTGCATCTCCACTCCGTCTCGGAGTGGCAGGGCACAGCGTTTCCCATTCCTGTTCCCATTTTCCTATAACATGAGAAGAAAACGGAAGTGGGCTAGTGAGCTGAGAGGAGAGCCCTGGGCCACCAGGTGTATGACTCTTTAGAGAACATCTACACAGCACCTACTTCTCCCATTTGTGTATCACAACAGGCTCTTCCTACACATGCACTGTCCATTAGATGGAACTCACCTGGGGAAGAGTTTCCAGTGTTTCTCTGCCAACTGATTTAACTTTTATTGATTCTTTGTGGATTTCACATCATGCATTCCAGTCCCACTTATCTCCCTGTCTCCTCCAATCCACTCTCTGCCCTTGCAACCTCCCCCACCCAATCAAAACCAAATTTAAATGAAAAACCAAAAACCAAACAAAGCAAAGAAACAAAACAAAAATAAGAAGAAGAAGAGGAGGAGGAGGAGGAAAAGGAAGAAGAGGAGGAAGAGGAGGAATCTTGTCGTGGATGCTATAGTGTGGCCCATTGATTCACCCTGTTTACCTTTTAGTCCATTCATCTTTTTTTGCAAGTGTTCATTGCCATGAGTCACTGGTCTGGTTGGGGCCTCTGCTGCACCACCAATAATGGCTCTCACTGGGATTCCTCTTGGATATGCTGTTGTTGTCTTGTGTCGTGGAGATCCTGCAGCTTTGGATCTGCAGGTCCGGCCCCTTCACATGCTCCAGCAGTTCATAGATTCAGTGGATGCTGGGGTGGGCCAACTCATAGCCCTGGTTCTTGGCCTGGGTGGTAGCTGGGTTGGTCAGCCTGCCAACTTTCCCTCATCATCACTACCCAAGTGAGCTCTCCAGCATTGCCTTTGCTGGCTCACCCAATGCAGCCTGCAGCAAGAATCAGTGCCAGTTCTCCTGCTCTCGGGTGCTCAGATCGAGGTCCCCCTCACTCACATCACCAGGGCCAGCTCTATTGTTTTGCCCAGGCAAATTGCAGGGCTGGGCAACACCATGCCCCGAGTGACAACACAGGGCACTCAGATCAAGATGTCCTTGGTGGCAGTATGGCCCTCAGATGCCCTCATGGCCACAGGTTACAGCCCAGATCCTGTGTATCTATGTGGCCTTTGGTAGCAACATGGGCCATGAACATCAATACAGACCCCAGCTGTGCCCAGGCATGGTCCTTGGCAGAGGCCTGGGCCAGGTTGTTACCATGGCCCCAGGTGTCTGTGCAGGGCACCCAGATTCATATGCCAATCTTAATGCAGCTTTTGGAAGTCTCTCTTTTTCTGCCGCAAGAGGAGGGAGTCAGGTTGTGTGTCCTGGGATGGCAAAGTAGTGAACTAGATCAGGTCATGTAAAGACCTATGTGAATTGTCATGCCATTTACACACATAGAGTCTTACTGAATTTTCTTGACCCACAGTTCATACCCATGCAACTAGACCCTTTAGCTTTAGTTTAGCATTGATGGTCGTGGTGGTTTGAATAGGATGGCCCCATAGGCTCAAATGTTTGAATTCTTGGTCACCAGGCAGTGGGCCTATTTAAAAGGATTAGAAGGATTAGGAGACATGGACTTGAGGGAATAAGTATGTCACTGGGAGAAAGCTTTCAGGTTTCAAAAGCCTATGCAAGGGTCAGTCTCTGTCTCTCTGTCTCTGTCTGTCTGTCTCTCTCTCTTTCTCTCTCTCTCTCTCTCTCTCTCTCTCTCTCTCTCTCTCTGCCTACAGATCAGAATGTAGTTCTCAGGTACTGCTCTAGTATCTGCCTACATGCCTCCATGTTCCCTGCCATGATGACAATGGACTAAACCTCTGAAACTGTAAGCTAGCCCCCAATGAAATGCTTTCTCTTATAATAGTTGCCTTGCTTATGGTGTCTCTTCAAAGCAATAGAACAGTGACGAAGACAATGGTGTAGCCCATTGGTAAAGAACTTCCCTAATGCTGAGGTCACTCCACGTTATATGAAACAGCACTTTTTGGGCTGTGCCTGGCTGTGAGCGACTCCATGTTACTACAGTCTTGGGCGGCGTTTTGAGTGTGAACATGGAGACAGAGTGACTACACTTTGGTGGGCGTGTAACTAACACCACCTGTTCACCCATGGAACATAGGCAGATCAATGACCTGTTCCTAAAAGTGAAAAGAGTGTCTCCCAATAGACATCCCACAATAGACTGGAACCAGTACCACTGAGTTTTTTGCCAACTTGACACAAACCAGAGTCACCTGGGCAGAGGAAACCTCAATTGAGAAAATGCCTCCATCAGATTGGTCCGTGGGCTGGTCCGTGGGCAAGTCCGTGGGCAAGTCTGTGGGGTATTGTCTTGGTTAATGATTGATGTATGAGTATCCCGCCCACTGTGGGCGGTGCCACCCCTGGGCAGGAGGTCCTGGGTGCTATAAGAAAGCAGACTGATTTTGGAGATCCGCCTGGCAGTGTTTATCAAAGCCTCCTGCAGAGAGAACATGCCAAGACCCCGGAAGAGGCTGACTGGGGCTGCTGGCCCAGACAAGAAGGGACTATCAGAAAAACATCCTAAAACTGAAAACTCAGAAAATACATCAGCTAAGCTAGAGAATGCCAGCCCTCAGAAGACTTCAACCTCGAAAAACTGTGGCAAGAATTTAAGCAACTACTGGCTGATGAAGTCCGAGCCAGAAAGTCGGCTAGAGAAAGGTGTAGATGTGAAGTTCAGCATTGAGGATCTCAAAGCATAGCCCAAGCAGATAGCATGCTGGGATGGTGTTTGCAATTATCAGGCTCGGAACTTCCTCATGGCCATGAAGTTGGAGGAAGAAGCCTTCTTCTACCATAGCAACTGCAAACAGCCAGGCATCTCGGGGCTCATGAAGATCGTAAAAGAGGCTTATCCAGACCACACACAGTTTGAAAAAAATAATCCCCATTACGACCCATCCAGCAAAGAGGACAACCCTAAATGGTCTACGGTGGATGTACAGTTTGTTCAAATGATGAAGCGTTTCATCTCCCTGGATGAACTTAAAACCTATCACCAAGCCCACAAAGCTACCGGGGGCCCCTTAAAAAGCATGACCCTCTTCACTCACCAGAGACTTTCAGTTCAACCTTTGACTCGAGAAGAGTTTGATTTTATTTTGAGCCTGGAGGAAACAGAACCAAGTTAATGAAGGCTCTACTGATGAATGAACAAGCCATTGATCCACGGAGTCAAGATATGTAAGACAAAAGGAGAAAGCTTGCTGTGTCCACCTGGGGTCATGTGCACAAGTGGTCTGTTCATTTTTTTCCCCAATAAAAAAATATTCAATGAAAAAAAAAGAAAGAAAGAAAGAAAGAAAGAAAGAAAGAAAGAAAGAAAGAAAGAAAGAAAGAAAGAAAGAAAGAAAGAAAGAAAGAAAGAAAGAAAGCAGACTGAGCAAGCCATGGGGAGCAAGCCAGCAAGCACTGTTCCTCCATGGCCTCTGCTTCAGTTCTTGCTTGCCGGCTCCTAACTTGAGTCCCTGCCCTGACTTCCCTTGATGATGAGCTGTAGGGTGTAAGGTGAAATAAACTTTTTTCTCCCGAAATTGATTTTGGTCGTGGTGTTTATCGCAGCAACAGAAAGCTGACCAGGAGGGAACCACATAGGCACATGGACGTATTCAAACCCTCCCGGGAAACCAGGCCTGAGAACTCACTGAGCATTCCAGGCTGAGGAAGGGTGCGAGCTGAACTCCTAACACCACAAAGGTAATATCCAACGCTGCCATGGTGAGGGCCCCTTTCAATATGTCATCTGACGTTCTGTGTGTGCATCGAGGGACTGGCAGGCAGGGGACTCCTGACTGTCCCAGCTTGACCCCTTCTGCAGATAAAGCCTACTTGAATTGGTGTCCGCCTGTCCACTGTTCATCTATCAGAACCAGGTCTTGCACCCTGCCTTTGCTGAGGCTTGACTCCAACTCTTTAGCTTGGCTGTGTGTGTGTGTGTGTGTGTGTGTGTGTGTGTGTGTGTGTGTGTGTATGTGTATGTGTGTGTGTGTGTGTGTGTGTGTGTGTGTGTGTCTTCTGCCTCTGATAAGGCTTTTCAAAACTCAAACTCTCCTACTGAGGCCTCTTTAATGTTTTTGTAGCCATTCTATAACCTACGTATACACATACATAGAAATATAGTTATTACATGATGTGTAATGTGTGATCTAAGAGTTAATATTCGTAATTAAGATTGGAGCGAAGAGCCTGTGTTTGCCTTGGCCGCCCATCAAGGGAGATTGCTGCTATTTGGCAATTTGCAGGTAATGAAATTGACGTAGTTTGTAAATGTTTTGTAATTAAATGAATTCATTGTGCGAAGACACAAATGTGTCTATGTCTCTGGCAAAGGATGCTCCTGACACTCACTGAGTGCCGAGACAGAGATGTGATTCTTGAGTATTAGTCGGAGCATCAGGGAACTCTCTGAAAGAGCCTTTGGGGGTCTCACCTTCCTCCCCAGGGGCTCCGCTACTCTGTTGGTAAATTCCCTGTTGCTATGATAGAATACCCTGATAAAAGCAGCTTAAGGGAGAAAAGGCTGACTCTGGCTCAGAGATCAATGACGACGGGCTCAGTCTGTCATGGCAGAGACAATAAGGCAGCAGGCAAGGAAGGCCTGGAGCAGGTGGCCAGCCGGTCCCATTGCATCCACAGCCAGGAAGCAGAGTGAACTGGGCTGCGACTATAAAGCCAGAAGGAAGGAAGGCCTGCTCCCAACGACCCAGTTCCTCCATTGAGGTGTCTCACCTGCCCCACAAGGCTCTACAACCTTTTCATACAACACACCCAGCTGGGGCCAAATGTTGAAACACATGAGCCTATGGGGGACATTTCCCATTCAAACCAAATCGACCAGCAGCTCACCCCTTGCTGGCTCTCCTTCGCCCCAGCCTAGCCCACCCCATCCCCACAGAGTGGGGGTCTGTATTGGAGTTCTTCAGAGGAACAAAAGTGAAAGAATGAATACAGATTTAGATTGGCTCACATGATATGGTCTGGGTAGATCAACCATGTCCATCTCACACGTGAGAGGCCAAGAACCCCATAGCTACTCAACCCAGAAGGCAAAATACCTCTAGTCCCAATATGCCACTGAAGGCCTAGAAGATTCTTGGAGAGCCACTGGTCTTCAGTCCCAATTGGAAGTCAAGAGAAGCTGATGTTAATTGCTGCCAACATGACGCAAGCTAGAGTCATCTGTGAAGAGGGAGCCTCTGTTGAGAACTTGCCTCCATCAGATTGGCCTATGGGTATGGCTGTGCGCCATTTTCTTGACCACCAACTGATAGAGGAGAGCTTAGCCCACTGTGGTTGTACAGAGTTAGCTTAGCAGATGCAAGGAGCAAACCAGGCTTCCTCTCCATCGATGATGGACTGTAACCTATAAGCCAAACAAACCCTTTCCTCCCCATGTTGGTTTTGGTCAGTGCTATATGACAGCTGCAAAAAGCAAACTAGAACAGCTGGGTTCTAACATCAGCAAGGAATCCTGCCACAGCAGGAGCAGCAGCAACAGGGTAGATGAACTTGCCAGCAAGAGGGGAAGCAAGCAGACAAAAGCATGAGCTTCCTTCTTCCGCTTCTTTCCATCTGGGCTGCCACAGAAAGATGCCACCAAGCCAAGAAAATCCCTTCTACATGTGCTCAGCAACTTGCCTTGATTCCAAAGCCAGACACGCTGACCACCAGGTTTAATCATCACAGGGAGTGCAAACTGAGAGCTGTTGGTCAGGCACCATCGCCTACAGATAGGTCCCGTGGCTAGCTAATATTACTCAGGATAGCTTCTGCTGATTTTTATGTGTAGTCATGGATCCAAGCCTGGGATAGCTGCCACTCATGTGAACACATGAGACAGATAAATGCCAGTTTGTGACATGTATGAATAGAAGTGTAATACTATGTGCTCTTAATGGAGATGTGTGGGGTGTGATGTGTGTGTGTGGAGGGAGGTGTATGGTGTATGTGTAGTATGTATATGTATGTGATGTGTGTGTATGCATGTGTGTTGTATGGTGTGCATATATGTGCATGTTTGGTGTGGGTATGGTGTGTGTATGTGTGTGTGGTATGTGTGGTGTGCATGAGTGCTCCTGTTTTTTGTTTATTTGTTTTTCTGTGTGTGTGTGTGTGTGTGTGTGTGTGTGTGTGTGTGTGTGTGGTATGTTATGATCTCCATGTGTTGGAGTAAGCCTGAGGGCTGGAGGGGGGAGGGAAGGGATGGTTCTATGTATATAGCAACCAAGGAAGCCCCACTGTGTGGCCTCAGGCTTGGGTGTGGTGGCTCACAGGCACCCTCCCACCACTCACTGTTGCTTGGTTTGGCAAAGCCTCCCTGGGCTGGGAGCCAGGACAGGTGGAGGTGGGTGTGTCTGGATGTGGCCAAGCCCTGGCTGACTGTCATGCCTGTGACTCCCTCCCTTAGATCCTGCCTAGACCTGTTCTTTTGCAGAGAAGAGAGCCTGGGATTCTACCTACCTGCTAGATTCAAATGTGGCTCACAGAAACTGTTTGTTCCACCATGAAACACCCACCAAGAGGAAGTCTGGGCAGGAGGACTATCATCCCAAATATCTCTATGCATTCCCAACAGCTAATGTCTCACTGTTAGAGACCTTTATCCGTGGATTCTTGAAAGACATGAGGTCCTCCGGACAGTAAAGGAGCATGGACCACTCTGTTCCTTCTATATCCGTTCACCATGTGTCCTCAGGCAAGTCACTTAAACTCTCTAAATCTCTAAAACCAGGTGGAAGAGCTTCCCATAGTTAACCATTGAAAGAATTAAAAGAGGAAAAGAGGCATCGGGAAAGGCGTGTACTGCAAGTGGCTTCTTTTCTGTAAGAGTTGATAGTGAGTATTGGCTTGACAGGATATAGAATTGCCTAGGAGATAAGCAGGTCTGTGAGGGAGTTCCTGGACTGTGGGCTGCATACCTGCATGGACTGGGGTCCTGGACTGGATATAAAGGAGGAAGGGAACTGAACACCTGCATTTCCTTTTCAGGTTCCTGACTATGGGTATAATGAGACCCGCTGCCGCACACTCCCGCCATCATGGCTTCCCTGCCACGGTGGACAGTACTCCCACAGTGTGAGCCACAATACACATTACTTCCTCCTTTGAGGTGACTCAGATCAGGTGTTTGGTCACAGTAAAGGAAAGAGCACATGCTACTCCTTCTCATTGGAATGTGGAGCTTGGGGGAAAGGTGAAGCCGGTCCTTTGGCTGGAAAGTAGACAGACGTGATTTTTGGCATAGGAGTTCCAGTATCTCCACAATCTCATAAATGCTAGTTGTTTGCTGGTCAGTGTGTGTGTGTGTGTGTGTGTGTGTGTGTGTGTGTGTGTGTGTTAATTGTAGCCGTTCTCCTGGGTGTGAAGCAGTAGCCTATTTCAAAACTTCTCAGTTTCAAGGTGACGAATACCATTGAACATCTTTTCATGCACTTCACATTATTTTTAGACCTTAGGAGACATGTCTGTTTTCTTTTCTTGCTGTTTAGTTTTTTATTTCTTTGCTTGGTTTTGAATGGGACTGTTTGGCTTTCTTGTAGAGTTGTGAGAATTTATGAAGCATGTGTGCTGAAGGTATAGCACATAGCAGACACCTGGTTTGCAAGTGTCCTCTCCCGTCCCGTGGGTTGCTTTTTGCTATATTGGGTGGCTACTTTGAGACAGTAACATTTTAGTGTTGATGAAGTCCAGCTTATCCGACATTTCATTTGTTGTCTGTGCTTTTGGGGTCATAGCTGAGAAATGACCATTAAACCAAATATCATGTAATTTCCACTGTACTTCTTTCTAGGCATAAGTTAAGTGCTTTACATTTAGGTAATTAGTTCATTTTTATGTCCTCTCTTCCATTTCCCTGTCCATAGTATACTCCCCGACGTGTGTCCCCTGGGTTTGTACTTACGTAAAAGGCACATCTCCAGGAGTTCCTTGGGGGTGTGGTGCACCTCCTCATGGGTCATACTTTGCACCCCACCTCTACAGACCTGCTGGACTTGAGCCCTTTTGTTCTAGAAACTAAGAGGGTGGTGGGTGTGTCTCTTTCCTCTCTTCAGCGCTGTGATAAAACACCCCAACAGAAGAGAATTAAGAGGAAGCCTTTCCTTGGCTCACAGAGTATAGACTACCAAGGCAAGAAAATCACGGTAGCATGAACGTGAGGCAGCTGGTCACATAACATCCACAGCTGAGAAGGCAAGAGCAGTGAACTTTCTGGCTCTGCTAGCTTGCTCCTTTTAACCATTCCCTTCATTCATAGAGTTGCTCCGCTTACAGTTAAATTGGATCTTTCTACCTCATAATCATCATCCACGGACTCCCTCACAGGTGCACCCAGAGGCTGGCGTTATCTCAATCATCCCTCAAGATGTGCCCAGAGGCTGACCTTACCTCAACAGTCCCTCCCAGGTATACCCCTAGGTTTCTCTCCTAGGCGATTCTAAGTCCTACCAAGTTGACAACCAATATTAACCATTACACTGGACGTGGGTCTTGAGGAAAATCAGTGTTGCTTGCATAACAACTGCCTTGGGGAAGGCTATACCTATTTCTTGAGGCAGCTGACTCCCTCCGATGGCATGAAGTAACAACTGCCTCTGGAGAGGTCTCCCCAGTGCCCACTCCTGTTCAAACCTCCTCTTGGTGGGTGTTTCATGGAAGGGCAGGCAGAGCTTCGAGGAGCCATGTTTGAATCTTGAAGGTAGGTAGAATCCCAGTCTGTCTCTCTGCAAACAGATCTAAGGGGAGGAGCCACAAGCATGGCAGTCAGCCAAGGTATAACCACATCCAGAGACACCCACATCCTTGCCCAGGCTCCCAGCCAGTGGAGGCTTTGCCACCTGCACTGGTGGAGGCACCTCACACCAAATCAAGCAAGAGTGAGTAGTGAGAGGGCGCCTGTGAGCTGTCCCATCCAAGCATGAGACCACGCAGTGGGGTTTCCTTGGAGCTCAAGTCATCTAAGCTAGTCGGCCATCCAGTGAGTTCTTGGTGTATACCTGTCTCTGCCCCAACTCCCCCAGTACTGGGATTATAGACATCTGGTCTTGTGCCTGGCTTTTGTGTGGGTGCTGAGGACCCAGATTCCAGTCCTCCTAATTGCCTACCACGTTCCACCTCCAGTCCCCAGTCAATCTATTTTCTGTATGTTGAGGAAGAACTGATTCCCCTTGTCTTCATTACTAAGTAATGGAGATTTAGCTCATGTTTTTCTTCTAAGGGTTTTGTGACTTTTAGCTTCAATGTGTGTCATTAATCTAGAGTTATTTTTTTTTCTGTACACGCATGAGGCAAAGGATTCAAAGGTATTCATTTTGATGTGGAGCTCCAGCTGTCTCCAGGTGAATTGTTGAAGAAACTGTTCTTTCCCATTGAAAAAAAAATCTTCTGGAGCCCAGAAGCTCATGACTGAATTTCAGATTGTTCCAGCTCTTTACATGGCTGGACTTACAGTTTTGCTTAAGTATGGTTGTAACTATGCACTGGTTAAGTATGGTTGTAACTATGCACTGGTTAAGTATGGTTGTAACTGTGCACTGGTTA